>VXBU01015924.1:517-16654 GCA_013400315.1 Bombycilla garrulus | reverse complement strand
GGTCATGGGGGGATGTGGTAAAAGTTTATGGGAAAGATGGAGGTGACCATGTAGGGCTGGGAGATACGTGACAGGGATGGGGCACCCAGGCAGTAATGGGGGTCCCCAGGCAGGGCCGGTGGGACCCCAGGAGGCTGTGGGGGTTTCCCGTGCCCATCCCCGCACTCACTGTGCACCGTGATGCCGAGCCAGGCGCTGCTTTTCCGCACGGCCCCCCCTCGGAGCGCACCTGTCAGCTGTAATTCTGGGGGATCCCAAGGTAGGGTGGACTCAGGGCTGGGAGTGCCAGGGGAAGGTGGGCCCCCGGGATTTAAGGTCATGGGATGGGAGTGACAGAGGAAGGGGGGGGGTACTGTGGAAATGGGAGGTCCTGGGAGAATCGAGGTCCTGGGAAAAGGGAGATTTCAGAGGATGGGATGAATGGGAGAAGGATTCATGGGAATGGGGCTCCTGGGCCATGGAGATCCTGGGGAATGTGAGAACTGGAATGGGGTACCCAGGGAAAGGGGGAAAGAATAAATGGGGGTCCCATTGTGGGGTTCCCAGGGAAATGGGTGTCTCAGGGATAGGCAGTGGCTGGGTGGGTCTAGGGGTCACAGCTCCTTCCCGGGGTGACTCAGAATTTGGGGTGACCCAAAACCAAGCGCACCCACACCCACGTGTGCTCATGGCCTTGGGGGAGCCCCAGAGATAACAGGGATATGGCCCCACCATGAGGATTTTTCCTCTCTTTATTTCCATTTCCTTCATTATTTTCCTCACATGCCCAACCTCCTCCCTGCCCAGAGCTGTGCCTTGGTGATCTTGGGGAGCACCTGAGCAGGGAAGGGGTTGGGGGAAGCCCAGGCTGGGGGAAGCAGGGCTGAGGGGTCTGCAGGGAGGGCTAGAGAGGCTCTGAGGGATGGGGGTGTCCCGCTGTGCCCCACAACACTTTCACTTTCTCTCTCCTGCAGCAGAAGAAAGAGGCCGTTTGTGCTCAGTGTCACCTGGGGGGCAGCTTCTGTCCTGGGGGGCACATCCAGGGGCTCCTGTGCTGGGGGATCCTGTCCCAGGGGGACACATGCTGGCCAAGGGCTCCTGTCCTGGGCCATGGCACCTCCAGGGGGGTCCAGCCTTCTCCATTCTTGCTGCTCCCCTGCAGGATGGAAGCCACCAAGAGCAGCTTGGCAACGGAGCAACAGGCAGGAAGGAGCTGCCCAACTCCTGCTCCTTGAAGGCAGAGGCCATCCAAGTGTGGGACCCAACCATGGCCCAGCCCCACTACACAGCCATGGCCATTGGCCAGCCCTGCTCTGGCCAGCCCCAGGGGACAGCCAGCACCTCAGGGTCCCCCCCCAGACCTCCCTTGGCTTTGATTCTGGCAGCTTTAGAGCTGCTGCAAAGGTGAGAATTGTGTGGTGGGAAAAAGGCCTGCCTGTGGTTTGCTCAGCCCTGCAAGAAGCACAAACCCAGGGTGAGCCCAAGCAGTGGCTCTGTGAGGGCCTTTGATGGTTTTCAGAGCAGGGCTGGCTGCAAACCCCCCTGCAGGGGCGGCTGTGAGGGAAGCAGTGCGGAAATGCAGCAATTGATCATTTTGTCCGTGTCTCCAAGGGACTGAGAGAGCCCCAGAACTGCTGCGAAGACAACAACAATCTGCTCAACAACCTGAGCGGGACCCTCCTTCTTCAACAAAACCTGCAGTCCTTTGCAACCTCCCAGAAAGAATGTTTGGGCTCTGCATGGGGACACCAGGAGAGAGGGAAAAGTGTGGAAATGTTGAGCAGTGGCTCCACACGTGGATCCAGGGAGCAGGGCTGTCTCAGCAGGAGCAGGGATTGCGCCAGCAGGGGAATTGAGGGTAGGCTGGAGTGGATTTGCCAGGCAATCACAGCCTGAGGGACACACAGGCAGTTCCACAGATTCCTATGCCCTGTTCCAGCCATGGACAGAGTTTCTGTCCTTTGGGGAGCAGAATCCATGGCAAATAAATCAAGTTTCAAGGTGAGAATGAGAAAAATGAACAGAGTTTCCAAGTATGGCCCAAGCAAAGCCTTCCCTGTGGGCTGGGTTGGTGCCCAGCAGGCAGGGAACAATGCCAGGGAGCTGTTGGACACTCAGGGAGATTCCACACTCTGTGTTATCCACAGGAAAACGCTGCTGTGGGATGCACCAATGGGCTTCTGAAGGGAACCAAAAAGTCTCATTTCTTTGGGATTTGTTTATCTTGTGAGTGACTTGTTGGAAGAGCAACAATTAAAAGGATTCTATAAACCAGAGTATTTTATACATTGTCAGTTTGATTTTTGCTGAGTTAATTTTTTATTGGGGAAAAAAAACAGTGTTGGAAAAGATCTTTGCCTTTGTTCTGTGGATGTCTAATTTTGTCTCAGGCAATTGGGCATCAGGGAATTCAACCAAATTTCTCCTGGGATTCACCATCATCAGGGCAAGGTCGCTACAGGCATCCCCTTAAGTCTGGGCAGCCCAGAGGTCCCAGGGCCCCACTGGGGACAGCAGGAATGCTCAGGGCCCCCAGGACAGAGGTGCCCAGGATGTGCCACCTCTGGGACAGGAATCCCCATGGATGTGGCACCCCCAGAATCAGGACCCCCCTGGGACCAGATCCTGGGACAAGAGCCAGGCATCAGCAGAGCAGAGGAGCCCTTTTCCCTGAGGGCAGGACCCCTCTTCATGTGCCCCACCCCAGGACAGAATCCATGCCCTGGCCTCAGCAGAAACAGCCTCTTTCTTCTGCTGCAGGAAAGAGAAAGTGAAAATCCTGGGGGGCACAGCAAGAGACCCCCATCCCCCAGAGCCACTCAAACACTGCCTGCACCCCTAAGCCCAGGGAAAAAGCCCAGGGCCTTGTGGGGCGGAGACCCAGAGCCTGCCAGGACAAGCCTGGAGTGCCCCCCTGGCCATGAGCACACTGTGGGGGCTGTGCTGGGCTCTGAGTCACCCCAAATTCTGAAGCACCCCGGGAAGGGACTGTGACCCCCATGCCCACCCAGCCACTGCCCATCCCTGGGACCCCCATTCCCCTGGGACCCCATCCTTGGCACCCCCATTCCTTCTGTTCCCCAATCCCAGGACTCCCATCCCAGTTCTCACATTCTCCAGGATCTCCATGGCCCAGGACACCCATTCCCATGAACCCACTCCTGTTCATTCCATCTCCTACAACCCCCCTTCTCCCAGCACCTCTCATTCCCATGGGCCCGCCCCATTCCCCGGCATCCCCATCCCATGACCCCAAATCCCTGGAGCCCACATTCTCCTGGGACCCCATTCCTGGGTCTCCCCATTCCTGGTGACCCCCATTCCCATTGCAACCCCATCCCCAGTGACTCCACCTTATCATGACCCCATTCCCTGCTGGAATAAGCCCCCATTGCCCTGGAATCCCATCCCTGGCTCCCCACACCCCCTGAGCCCCCCACTCCTGAGAACCCCATGTCCCACCTTGTCCCACCCAGCCTTGTCCCCAGTCTGTCCTCACCCTGCCCACAGCCTGTCTGCAGCCTGTCCCCACCTTGCCCGTAAGCTGTCCCCAGCTTGTCACCACCGTGTCCCCATCAATTGTCACCTACACATGAGAATGACATCTGACCTGGTTTCCTTCCTCTTTGGCCAAAGAGTCACCATCCAGGGAACAAGGGGTCCAGCAGCGAGTGACAGTCAGCTAACATGTCTGCGGACACGGAGATGGCTGGGAAGGTGATGTTGCTCCTGTGGGGTGAGTGCCCCGGGCACAGGACTGACACCCTGGGGATGGGCCCTGGTGAGGCAGAGAGCGGTGGGGAGGTGGCACAGGGGGGCTGTGGGGTCCCCTGAGGTCCCCAATGCCAGCAGAGCCAGGGCATGAGGTGACCGGGGTTGTGGAGTGGTCGTGGGGACAGAAGAGGGGCGGATTGGAGGCTATGGGGACAGTAATGGGGGACTGGGATGTGTGAAGGCATCATGGGGCTGGTGGGGTGACCTGTGCCAGCACGGGGTGGCTGTGGCATCCCCAGTTCTGGAGTGTGCACAGTGTCCCCGGGTCCTGCCTGAGCATTGGGTGTCCGCAGTGTCCCTGTCCCTGAGGGGTCAGTGCCACACAAGGACAGTTTGTGGACAGACCCCACACTCCGTGCCCCCGTGCCACTGTCCCCACAGTGCCACACCCAGCCAGGCCTGTCCCTTCTCCCTTCCAGCCCAGACCCTCAGCCTCGCTGGTGAGTCCTCGGGGGATGCCATGTCTCCACCCCACTGTCCCCAGCCCCGCGCTGGCACTGGCAGGCTGGTGTCCCCTGTCCCCCGCAGGTGCCCAGAGCACCCAGCTCCTGGTGGGAGCCTCCCTGGACGCCGCCGGTGGCATGGGACCGTGTGACACTGACCTGCCAGGGCTCAGGGACCACCGCTGACACCACCTGGTACAAGGAAGGGCAGTGCTGGTGGCAGGAGGGACCCAACCCTCTCACTGTCACCAAGAGTGGCACCTACACGTGTGACAGACCCGGCACTGGGCTCAGCCCCCCCCATGAGAGTCTCAGATGGTGAGGGGGGCTTTGGGTGTCCCCAGCCTGCCACCTGTGGGGACCCCGAGGGCTCTGGGTGCGTTCCGCTCCGTGGTTCACCCCCTTGCTGTGACCAGAGCCCGTCCCCTACACATGGGGACATCCCAGTGCACGGGGGACCCTGTTTGTGGAATTGGGGACCCCTGGTGCGATGGGTGTGTTCCAGTGGGGGGGTCCCGGTGCCATCCGGAACACCCAGGTCACTCGAATGTGACGGGACACTCTTGTCCCCCAGCCTGGCTGGTGCTGCAGGTGCCAGCGTGGGTGCTGCTGGAGGGGGACACGGTGACACTGCGGTGCAGGAGCTGGTGGTAAACACCGGTCACCTGGGTGTCCTTCTACTGCGAGCAGAAGAAACTGAGGGGGCTTCACAATGATATCGAGCTGTCCCTGTCCCCTCTGCAGCTGCAGCACAGCAGCTGCTACGGCTACAGGGGCTGGATGGAAACCCGGTTATCATGGGGACAGGCGCAGTCAGCGCCGGTGACAATGACAGTGCAAGGTGAGCATCTCACAGCTGCCACCCCAACACCCCCACAGCCCCTCCCCAGGGACTTGGGGTCACAAATCCCCCTCCTCTCTCCTTCTCAGAGCTCTTCTCGCTGCCGCTGCTGGAGGGTCCCCCCAAGCTCACCGAGGGCTCCCCCCTGAATCTCAGCTGCCTCAGCACCCCCAGCCCCCTGTGGCCTCGAGCCCCCCTCCTGCACCTCTTCTACCGGGACAGGCAATTGGTGGGGGGCCCGCAGGGGTCCTCGCAGCTCCTGCTGCCCGCCGTGGGGGTCTCCCACTCGGGGAATTACAGCTGCGAGGTGCGCTCCCGGTTGGGGGCGGTGCGGAAGAGCTGCGCCCGGCTCGGTGTCACAGTGCGCAGTGAGTGCGGAGATGGGCTCGGGAAACACCGACATCCCTCCCGGCTCTCCCATCCTTGCTCAACCCTCTGTGTGCCGCCCTGCCTGCCCAGGGCTCTCCCTGGGTGCTCCCATCCCCTTCCCTAATGCCCACATCCCTCACCAGCTCTCCTCACCCCTCCCTAGGTACACCACTTTCTCTCTGAGTTCCCTCCATTCTCCACAGGTCCCACCATCCCGGTCTGGGTCCCCAAAATATTCCCTGTTGTTCCATTCAAGCCTCTCCATGTGTCCCCTCGCTCAATTCCTCATCCTTCAATGGGGTCTCTCCACTCCTTTTCAAGCCCCCCCCATCTCTGTTCCCCCTTCTTCCTCACTGGGATCCCCCCACCCTCTCTGATCCTCCCCCTCCCTGAGTCCTTCACTGCTCCCTCGTGTCACCCACTCCTCCCATGTCCCTCAACCATCCTGTGTCCTCCTGCAGGGGTCCTGCCCTCGGGGGTGTCCCTGTGGGCACAGCCCCCCGGGGGACAGGTGGTACTAGGGGACCGCCTGGTGTTGAACTGCTCGGTAGCCATGGGGACAGGTCCCCTGCCCTTCTCCTGGCACCAGGAGGGCTCGGGGGCACCACTGGGCACAGGCCCCCACCTGGAGCTGCAGCACGCTGGGGACAATGACAGCGGCCACTACCAGTGCCAGGTCAGCAATGGGGACAGCGTGGCTGAGACTGTCCCCATGAATGTCACTGTCCTGGGTTACTCGGACCCTCGGGCTTGAGATGACCCTACCCACGGCACTCCCATCCCCCTCACCAGGTTCCAGACTTGTCTGTGTCCCCACGGTGCCCATGGCCAATGCCACCATCAGCCCCAGTCCCCTGTCACACCAGGTGCACCCAGGTGACCCCGTGACCCTGCGCTGCTCAGTGCAGGTGGGCTCAGCCCCTGTCACCTTCACCTGGCTGCACAACAGCTGGGAGGTGGCCTGGGGTCCCCTCCTGGAGCTTGGGGATGTCGATGTGGGACATTCAAGCACCTACCAGTGCATGGCCACCAACCAGCTGGGACAGGACATGTTCCAGGCACTCAGCCCAGAGCTGGCACTGGAGGTGACCCCTCACTCACCCTGGCTCACAGGTGGGGTCACACGGGGTCACAGGGTGTCACACGGGGTCACGAGGCTGTTCAGAACACCTGGGGCTCAGGATGATCCCACTCTGTCCCCTTGTGTCCCCAGCAGCAGCTGTGAATGTCGGCAGGACCCTCCTGGTCCTGCTCCTGCTCCTGGCTGTCATCGGGGGCTGTCACTGCTGGAACCGCCTGGGTGGGTGACAATGGGATGGGGTGGTGGTCCTGGAGTGAGGGGAAGCCCCCAGAGTGGGGACAGAGATGGGCAGCACCCAGGGCCACTGGGCTGGGGGAAACTGAGCCCACAGTGACCTGGGCTGGGGGTCCTGGAGGATTTGGAGGAAATGGGGAGGGTCTTGGTCGGGCTCCAGGGGCATCCCTGGGTGGGTTCTGAGGAACATTTGGGTGGCCATGGGAGCTCCTAGAGGGTTTAGGGCACTCTTGGAGGGCCATGCTGGGATGTTGGGGGATCTTTTTGGGGTCCTAGTGGAGTTTGGGGAGTCCTCCTCCCTGCCGGGCTTGGGGTTGTGGGGGCTCAGAGGGTAGGGGACCCCCTCACCGGGGGGTTGGGGGCGCTGTGGTTGTGCAGAAGTTCTGGGAGTTCAGGGGTGCTTGGAGTGTCCATGGGGGAATCAGGGGTCAGGTGGGAATCGGGTCTGCAGTGTGAATTTGGGGATATTTTTGGTGGTTGGAGGTGCCGCGGTCCCAGGAAGGTTCAGGGGTCCTGGGGTCTCCATGGTCACCCCCTCTCCTTTTCCTTGCAGCCGCCAGGAAGTCCCAGGACAGGTGAGTGGGGGGCTCCGGCCAGGACTCCCCTTTCCCCCTCCCCAGACACCCTCCAGACCACCCCTTATCCTTACAGGACCCCCCGCAGGAGGGGGCAGTGCTGGACCCCCACCCTGAGGGCACTGAAAGAGCGGGGGGTGGGTCCAGGGGGGACAGGGACGTGTCATCCTTGGGTGTCACCCCCCCACATAGGTCCCCATAACTGGTGTCTCTTGCAGGTCCTCCCCAGTGACCAACATGGAGCTGCTGGGACCCCATGGGCAGCAGTGGGACCCCAGTGACGTTTACGAGAAGGAGCTTTGACACTGGGGACACTGGGGGCACTGGTGTCAGCCAGGGGGAGCGCCAGGAATAGGTGGGAGCTGAAGAAGGTGGATGCTTGGGAGGTGTGGGGTGTCGATGCAGGTATCCATGGGATATGGGTGTGTGGGGGATGTGGGACATGGAGATGTGGGAGGTGAGGATATGGGTCCCTGAGGGTCAGTGGGCAGGGACGCGTGGCAGCTGGGGGGGATGTGCTGTGTGGAGAGACAGCCGAGCTCGGGCCACAGCGCCCCCTGCAGGTGCGGGGGAATCATCGCACCCACCCTGGCTGCCAGAAGAACTGCACCCAAGGGCTGCGCCTGGCTCTGTGCTTCTGCTTGCTGCTGCTGCCACGCCTGTTTCTTGCCTTGTGTCCACATCTATATATGTATGTTATTGATGGCTTNCTCGTGTCACCCACTCCTCCCATGTCCCTCAACCATCCTGTGTCCTCCTGCAGGGGTCCTGCCCTCGGGGGTGTCCCTGTGGGCACAGCCCCCCGGGGGACAGGTGGTACTAGGGGACCGCCTGGTGTTGAACTGCTCGGTAGCCATGGGGACAGGTCCCCTGCCCTTCTCCTGGCACCAGGAGGGCTCGGGGGCACCACTGGGCACAGGCCCCCACCTGGAGCTGCAGCACGCTGGGGACAATGACAGCGGCCACTACCAGTGCCAGGTCAGCAATGGGGACAGCGTGGCTGAGACTGTCCCCATGAATGTCACTGTCCTGGGTTACTCGGACCCTCGGGCTTGAGATGACCCTACCCACGGCACTCCCATCCCCCTCACCAGGTTCCAGACTTGTCTGTGTCCCCACGGTGCCCATGGCCAATGCCACCATCAGCCCCAGTCCCCTGTCACACCAGGTGCACCCAGGTGACCCCGTGACCCTGCGCTGCTCAGTGCAGGTGGGCTCAGCCCCTGTCACCTTCACCTGGCTGCACAACAGCTGGGAGGTGGCCTGGGGTCCCCTCCTGGAGCTTGGGGATGTCGATGTGGGACATTCAAGCACCTACCAGTGCATGGCCACCAACCAGCTGGGACAGGACATGTTCCAGGCACTCAGCCCAGAGCTGGCACTGGAGGTGACCCCTCACTCACCCTGGCTCACAGGTGGGGTCACACGGGGTCACAGGGTGTCACACGGGGTCACGAGGCTGTTCAGAACACCTGGGGCTCAGGATGATCCCACTCTGTCCCCTTGTGTCCCCAGCAGCAGCTGTGAATGTCGGCAGGACCCTCCTGGTCCTGCTCCTGCTCCTGGCTGTCATCGGGGGCTGTCACTGCTGGAACCGCCTGGGTGGGTGACAATGGGATGGGGTGGTGGTCCTGGAGTGAGGGGAAGCCCCCAGAGTGGGGACAGAGATGGGCAGCACCCAGGGCCACTGGGCTGGGGGAAACTGAGCCCACAGTGACCTGGGCTGGGGGTCCTGGAGGATTTGGAGGAAATGGGGAGGGTCTTGGTCGGGCTCCAGGGGCATCCCTGGGTGGGTTCTGAGGAACATTTGGGTGGCCATGGGAGCTCCTAGAGGGTTTAGGGCACTCTTGGAGGGCCATGCTGGGATGTTGGGGGATCTTTTTGGGGTCCTAGTGGAGTTTGGGGAGTCCTCCTCCCTGCCGGGCTTGGGGTTGTGGGGGCTCAGAGGGTAGGGGACCCCCTCACCGGGGGGTTGGGGGCGCTGTGGTTGTGCAGAAGTTCTGGGAGTTCAGGGGTGCTTGGAGTGTCCATGGGGGAATCAGGGGTCAGGTGGGAATCGGGTCTGCAGTGTGAATTTGGGGATATTTTTGGTGGTTGGAGGTGCCGCGGTCCCAGGAAGGTTCAGGGGTCCTGGGGTCTCCATGGTCACCCCCTCTCCTTTTCCTTGCAGCCGCCAGGAAGTCCCAGGACAGGTGAGTGGGGGGCTCCGGCCAGGACTCCCCTTTCCCCCTCCCCAGACACCCTCCAGACCACCCCTTATCCTTACAGGACCCCCCGCAGGAGGGGGCAGTGCTGGACCCCCACCCTGAGGGCACTGAAAGAGCGGGGGGTGGGTCCAGGGGGGACAGGGACGTGTCATCCTTGGGTGTCACCCCCCCACATAGGTCCCCATAACTGGTGTCTCTTGCAGGTCCTCCCCAGTGACCAACATGGAGCTGCTGGGACCCCATGGGCAGCAGTGGGACCCCAGTGACGTTTACGAGAAGGAGCTTTGACACTGGGGACACTGGGGGCACTGGTGTCAGCCAGGGGGAGCGCCAGGAATAGGTGGGAGCTGAAGAAGGTGGATGCTTGGGAGGTGTGGGGTGTCGATGCAGGTATCCATGGGATATGGGTGTGTGGGGGATGTGGGACATGGAGATGTGGGAGGTGAGGATATGGGTCCCTGAGGGTCAGTGGGCAGGGACGCGTGGCAGCTGGGGGGGATGTGCTGTGTGGAGAGACAGCCGAGCTCGGGCCACAGCGCCCCCTGCAGGTGCGGGGGAATCATCGCACCCACCCTGGCTGCCAGAAGAACTGCACCCAAGGGCTGCGCCTGGCTCTGTGCTTCTGCTTGCTGCTGCTGCCACGCCTGTTTCTTGCCTTGTGTCCACATCTATATATGTATGTTATTAATGGCTTAGATCCCAAGTGGGAATGAGTTATGAAAGTTTTATTGAGAACAATTAAAAAATTCACGAAAGAAAAAGCTCATCCACAAAATGGTGGATTCAGCTTTTAAGCCTCTGGTATTGCATCAGCTTGATGCATATTCATTTTGATTTTACAGTCTCATCCCCTGCCACTCTCCTTGGTGCCCATGCAGTTTCAACACTTTGCTCCTCAGGGCCATCACTGGATGAAGTTCTGCTCCTTTGAAGGTTGTGTCCCAAAGTCTTGGCCAGCAACACTCTGTCCAATGGAAAACCCACATCGCAACACACAAAACCATCCCTGCAAAAACCAACCTGGCAACCAGGCCACCACCACAACATCAATCACTCCACAACACATATCACCAACCCAGCACTACCAACATCACAATATTTAATCAACAATATCATCAACAGTGTAACATCAATTCATGTAATACCCAGCAAAAGTCAACTTTCATTAACCTGTTTCTCACAATATATTCTAGGAAAGAGCTGTTATTCCTTTTTCCATATCTTTGCCCAAAACCCTCTTAATTTCAATGTTATAATAATTCAGAAGTGGGGGTTCATTCCCCCATTCCTCCCATTCCAAGCGAGTTTCCTGCCTTCCTTGGCAGACACCTGTTTTTCAAGCCAAAACATATTGGCAGCCCAAATTTGGAGAATCCCCTTCCTAGAGTCTGACAGAGCTGAACAAACAAACACCATTTCTGCCAGTTTAATCAAAAAGCTTAATTTTTATCCCAGGAGCAGGGAACCAGGTCCTGTGCCACCTTGGAGCTGGGAAAGGCAACAGTAAGCCACCTGGTGTAGTGGGAGCACTGGGAAGGTGATTGCAAAGTTACTGGGAGCATGGAGGTGGAGAGGAACCAACCTGGTTTTCATTTCTGTCTCAACGTTCGCCCTACATGAGGTGAAAATTACTCTAGCTGCACATGTCCTGGGAACCCTGTCCCCAGGGAGGCTTCATGTAACAGCTGATCAGGGGAGAGGAATCTTCCACGAATGGGCCATGACTGACACCCCACTGGCTGGTGGGACAGATGCCTGGATGCCCAGGAAAAATGTTTGGGAAAAAATGCCCAGGAAATTGGGCTGTGGGAGGAGCCTTAGCCAATAAAAGCAGTTAACTGTGGCACAACAGGAGCCATTTGGCTTTGGGTTTCTTGGGGGGATCAGGGACACACTCAGAGGGTCAGCTTGGTATTCCTCCCCTCCTCGCCTTTTGCTCCCTGTCCTTCTTCCCCCTCCACACCCGTTCTTCCCTGCTTCGCTGCTTACACAAGGCAGCTCCTTCCTGCAATGACCTGGTGCTCCACTGCTTCCCCAAAACAGTGGAGGCTGCCTGTGCCCAGCCGTGGCTGCTGCCCCCGGGTTTCCCACATTGCCTGCTGCAGCCAGCCCGCCGTGCCCGCCACGACCTGCTGCTCTGCCACTTCCCCGGCAGAGTGGAGGCTGCCTCTGCTGTGTTTCCCATGTTGCCCACCGCAGTGCCAGCCCGCAGTGCCAGCTCACGGCAGCCAGCCCATAGCCACCAGTGCTGCAGCACTAGCCCACAGCCAGCTCACAGCAGCCAGCCCACAGCCATTGCTCACCAATGCCAGAGACACGCAGGTACTGCTGCTTGGAAATCGCGCCCAGCCACTCACAAAAGCCACGTGGGCTCCCCACAGCTTGCAGCACGCACGCTCCATCTGCCGAGCTGATGCCGACAGAGCACCCACGGTTCTTGCGGTAACGCTGTCCCTGTCTTCTGTTCCTCTCTCTGTCTCTCTTCTTCCCTCTCTACTCTCTCTTCTACCTCCCTTTGGTAAGAATACTTACCCTCCTTTATCAATAAACACTTCTCAGATACAATATTGCTGCGTTTATGATTAATTTTCATCCAAGAAATGGATCAGAAAGAATTCTCCCCGACTCCCCCTTTTACAGCAGGATGGGACAGGGGTAGTGGGAGGGGGAATGGGGAACCCCTGGATGTGCTGCCAGCACTGTGGGGAGGGAATGGGGAAGTCACTGAGGGTACTTGGAGCACTTGGATTGGGGTTGGGGAGCCCCTGCAGGAACTGGGAAGGGGATGGAGGAGCCCCTGGGGGTACTGGGAGAGGAAATGGGAAGCAGAGGGTGCCCTGTGTAACCACGCCCTGACTTGTGATCACCTCCCTTGGAAGGATGGACAACCACAGGAGCCATGGAGGGAGCACCCCCAGTGTCACCCAGTGCCTCCCGCTCCCCAGAGTGTCACAACTTTTGTTGGAGAACGTCATAGATGTCACTGGCTTCCCTGTGCAGCAGCAGCTCCATGTAGGTGGCCTGAGGATCCTCCATGGGGACTTCCAGGGGATCCGGGGGGGCCCTGTGGGAATAAGGGGGTGTGTGGAAGGGGTGGGAGGTCCTGGGGGTTTGGGTAAAAGGTGCATCATGTCTGGAGCCTGCACTCACCTTCCCTGGTGATTCCTGGCACCTGCAAAAGAAAACTGGAGGGGTGATTTCAGAGACCCAGGTGCCCCAATCCACCATCGGCAATCCTGAACCACCACCAGACCCTCAATTCCCTCCAGAACACCCAGGATCCCCTGATGCCCCTCAGAATCCCTGAACCATCCCACTTCCCCCAACACCCTGAGCCCCCAGAACCCCGAGCCTGGCAGGGAGAGGGACCCTCTGAATTCCCCAAAACCCCCTGAATTCCCCAAAAATCCTTGATAGAACCTCAAACATCCCTCCACGATGCTCCAACACCTCCCCAGACAGGACAGGGCCCTGAGCCAAGGTCACTGGGGGCTCAGCCCCTCCCAAGTCAGGAGCTGAGGGTGCTACCCTCTCACCTCCACACCCAAAGTGACCTCACACCCTTCCAGGGCCCCCGTTGTCTCATTGTCACCCACCCATGTTGTTCCACTGGTACCAGCCCACAACTGCACCCACGAGCAGGACCAGGAAGAGAAGGGACCCGCCAACAACTGTGGCCACTACAGGGGACAGAAGGGACACATCAGGGTCAGCTGTCACTACGAGGGTCCTGTAATCCAAATATCCCTGAGTGACCCCACCTCGTTTCCAGAGTCCCTGTGGTGTCACCTCCAGTGCCAGCTCTGGGCTGAGTGCCTGGAACACGCGGTGCCCGTCCTGTCCCTGCTGGTTGGTGGCCACGCACTGGTAGGTGCCTGAATGTCCCACATCGACGTCCCCAAGCTCCAGGAGGGGACCCCGGGCCACTTCCCAACCGTTGTGCAGCCAGGTGAAGGTGACAGGTGCTGAGCCCACCTGCACCGAGCAGCGCAGGGTCACGGGGTCACCTGAGTACACCTGGTGTGACAGGGGACCGGGGGTGATGGTGGCATTGGCCACGGGCACTGTGGGGATACAGACAGGGTTGAGGCCAGGAGGAAGGGCTGGCACCCTCCGTGGGGGAATGAGGGGGCAGTCATGGGGCACCTGGAGAAAGGAGGTCTCCTACACCCAGGACAGAGACCCCATGGCGGTGGGGTCTTCACGTGGTGTGGGGTGAGGGCATGTGATGGATGAAGTGCGAGGGATGAGGATGGGATGGGGGTGAGGTGAGGGTGGGATGGGGGATGCTGTGTCCAAGTGTGGTGATGGCCATCACCTCGTGAGGGGGTGGAATGCGTGGGTGGGATGTGATGGGTGCGACGAGGCACATCAATGGGGGCATCACCCCAATGCCCCGGGTCTCACTGCCCTGGGAGGGTCACACTCAGCAGGGTGAATGTGACCTGATGTGGAGTGGGGGATGTGACAGCTGGGATGAGGGATCCATAGCTGGGATGTCCTGGCTGGGGACACCTGGAGCCAGATGGTCCCAGTTACCCGGGTCTGTGACACCCAGAGTGGGGCTGTGACCAGGGGTGGTTTGGGGATGGTGTGGGGGGGATGAGGTGGAACGGGAATGTGCGTAATTGGGGGTGCTGTGGGTGGGATCACCCTCACCCCCAGGGTCCCACTCACCCAGGATGGTGACATTCAGTGGGACACTCTCAGCCACGCTGTCCCCATTGCTGACCCGACACTGGTAGTGGCCGCTGTCATTGTCCCCAACATGCCGCAGCTCCAGGCGGGGGCCAGTGCCCAGTGGTGCTTCTGAGCCCTCCCGGTGCCAGGAGAAGGACAGGGGACCTGTCCCCATGGCCACCAAGCAGTTCAACACCAGGCAGTCCCCCAGTGCCACCTGTCCGCTGGGGGGTTGTGCCCACAGGGACACCCCTGAGAGCGGGACTCCTGTGGGAGGGGAGTGACGGCAGGGGACAGTGAGGGACTTGATGGGGCAGGGGGATCCGAAAGAGGGAAAGGGAGTGCAGAGATTGGGGGCACGTGGAAAGAGGCCCCAAGGAAAGACAGGGGTCCAGGGAGGGGATTCCTGGAGAGGGATGAAAATGACTCACAGAGGAGTGAGCAGACCCAGACATGGATGGTGTGACCTGGGGATCAAGGAGGGCCCTCAGAAAGGGGTAGGGGAACCCAGGAAGAGATGGGGGGGCCCTGGTGAGGGATGGGAGAACATGAGCCGGGAGAGAGGGAAATTGGGGAAAACAACAGGGCAGGGACGATAGGACACGGAAAAGGCATGGGGAAGGATGGAAGGCCCATGTAGGGCTGGAGGATGTGCCGTGGGACCCGGGAAAGGATGAGGGACCTGCAAAAGGGAAGAAGGACCCGAGCAGTAATGGCAGTCCCCAGGAAGAGCTGTGGTGTCTGTGGAGGCTTTGGGGGCTCGCTGTGCCCATCCCCGCACTCACTGCGCACTGTGACACCGAGCCATGCGCTGCTCTTCCGCACGGTCCCCCACTCGGAGCGCACCTCGCAGCTGTAATTCCCCGAGTGGGAGACCCCCACGGAGGGCAGCAGGAGCTGCGGGGACCCCTGCGGGCCCCCCACCAATTGCCTGTCCCGGTAGAAGAGGTGCAGGAGGGGGGCTCGAGGCCGCAGGGGGCTGGGGGTGCTGAGGCAGCTGAGATTCAGGGGGGACCCCTCGGTGACCTCGGGGGGACCCTCCAGCAGCGGCAGCGAGAAGAGCTCTGGGAAGGAGAGGGAGGGGGGATTTGTGCCCCCGAGTCCCTGGGGAGGGGCTGTGGGGGTGTCAAGATGGCGGCTGTGAGATGCTCACCGTGCACTGTCACTGTCACGGGCGCCGAATCCTTCCACAGCCAAAATATCCCGGTGTCCACCCGGCCCCTGCAGCGGTAGCGGCCGCTGTGCTGCAGCTGCAGAAGGGACAGGGACAGCTCAGTCGCAGAGAGGAGCATCTGCAGTTTCTTCTCCTTGCGATAGAAGGACACCCAGGTGACCAACTTCGTGGGCCAATGTCGGCATCGCAGTGTCACCGAGTCCCCCTCGAACAGCGCCCACACCGGCACCTGCAGCACCAGCCAGTCTGGGGGACAAGAGGGTCCCGTCATATCACAGGGACCTAGGGGGTCCCAATGGAACCAGGCCCCCCCCACTGGAACACATCCAGCACACCAGGGGTCCCCAATTCCACAAACAGTGTCCCCCGTGCACTGGGATGCTCTGGGATGTCCCCATGTGCAGGGGACAGGCTCTGGTCACAGCAAGGGGGTGAACCACGGAGCGGAATGCACCCAGAGCCCTCAGGGTTCCCAGGAGTCCCAGGATGGGGACACCAGAACCCCCCCTCACCATCTGAGACTGTCACGGGGGGGCTAAGCCCAGTGTCAGGTCTGTCACACGTGTAGGTGCCACTCTCGGTGACAGTGAGGTGGTCGCATCCCTCCTGTCCCCAGCGCTGCCCATCCTTGTACCAGGTGGTGGCACCAGCGGTCCCCGAGCCCTGGCAGGTCAGTGTCACACGGTCCCACAGCACTGCCGGAGTCCGGGGGGGCTCCACCAGGAGCTGGGTGCTCTGGGCACCTGCGGGGGACAGGGGACACCAGCCTGCCAGTGCCAG
>VXBU01015912.1:806-21432 GCA_013400315.1 Bombycilla garrulus | reverse complement strand
CCCCATGCCCAAATATTTTGTGTTATGAGCTTATGTTGTAGTGTGGACTTTTTTAGCCAATCAGAAAGTCACACATATCCTACAATACTACATTCTAAAACTCCTTATACCCCTTATAACGTCTTTTTTATAACTTAAAACTTTTTTTTTTTTCTATATCTTAATCCCTAAACTCTGAACTTTCCTCTATCCAGCTTCACATGTCTCTACTTTGACTACAAATCCACGTTCTCACTTCCAGCATCCAAGTTTGGAATCCTTTTCCAGTGTCTCAAATCAAACCCTGTATTTAATTCTAAGTTTTGGCCCACAGGCCCAGTGCTCTGAGAGCTCTCTGCATTTTGGATTCCAGCGTCATCTCTTGGATTTTAGGGGATGGAGGCATTTGTTTGTAGAAACATCATCATGTGGCAGGAATTGTGCTGGCTTTGACGGAGTTTTTGTGGGAGAAACCTCCTGGATCAAGGGATGCACCAGGACTGCAACAGTGGTTGGGCCTGGGGGCTTTTTTTGTTTCTTTTCTTTGTTTTTCCAATTTGTCTCCCTCTTCTCCCTGCCATCCTCCAACTCTCCCTCCTGTTTCCACCCCAAAACCCCTTTGTCTCCTCTAACACAGAGGTGTTCTCTAGAGCCTGAGCAGCAGGAAGGAGATTTCAGGATCAGGAACTCTGGATTTGAGTCCTCCCTGGCAATTCTGGCACAGGGAGGTGAAGAATTTCCCTCCCTCACTGCCTGAGAAGCGAACAGTCAGTGCTGCTTCCTCCCTGCAAACCAAAAAACTCAGAAAAACGGGCACTGAAATTCCAGCAGTCACCCTTTTTCATCCTTTTCCCAACTCCAGTGTTGTGCAGGAAGATCTCCCAGAGATCCAGAGCGATTGCTCCGGAATCAAAGCCCCTTTGAATCCTTTTGGAATAACTTTAGGGATAACTTTTTGGAATAAGCTCTTTGGAATCCTTGGGAAGTTTTCCTTTTTCCTTCAGGATCCTGCAGGCTGCTCCCACATCCCAAAGTATCTCTTCCTTGGGGTTTCAAGGTTTCCAAACCTGCTGTTTCAACAGAACAAGGGTTTTCAACAGATCCTGCCCACAGGGCTCCAGCTGCCATTCCCGTGGGGAATTTTTTCCCTCACACTGGGAGAAGCAGCAATCCATTCTCCTGGAGTGGGGAAACATCACTGAGCCATTGCTGCAGAGCCCCAAATATTTAATTAATATCTAATTACACTCCTTTTGAGCAGATTCGAAGGCTGAACACCAACTGCTTGATTTGTGCCTCTGGTTTCAGCTCCAATGAAAAAACCCAAATTCAGTTCATGCAGCTGGAATAATTCTTACATTTTACAATTAAAAATTACAATTTTACAATTACAATACATTTAGCAGTTCTTCCATTTCTCTGTTTAAGGGTTTTTTTGAGGAAATAATTGCTGATTTTTTTCTGACTTCTGGCTGATGTATAAAGAGTTAAGAATTTTTTTTCTATATTAATATACAGAATATTTTTAACAGCAAAACCTAAGATTTTGGGGTTTCTTAAACATAATTTAGTAGTCATCAAGTATATGATTTTTCTATGCAATGTCTTGAAGATAGGATCACCCCACAAATCCACCAGGTGCATGATGAGAGGGATTATCAGACTATTGGTCTATTAATGCCACTACATAAACACCCCCCTTTAAACCTGTATTTATCTTCTCATAGATCTATTGATTTAAAGAAGCCCAAACTCTTCTTTCTTCATTTTTTCCCTTCCCTGATGTTCCTAAATACTCATTAAAACACATTGCGGTTTAACAGGCCTATAAATCATGCCCAGGGAAGGGCTTTGCTTGGGATGTGCTTCTCCCCTGGCGAGGCTTGGAAAAACCTTGGATCCGCTCCGAGGTTTAATTTTCAAATACTCCCATTTGTGCCTCCCTGGGGTGGGAGGTGGAGGAGATGTAATGCTCTTATCTTTCCTTCTGGGCCAAATCTCAAACCACAAAAGGACCAATTCAGGCTCCGGGGCCTCGGGAGAGAGTCAGGGCTGGATCGAAATGGGAAAAAAAAATCTTGATTTTGGCAAAGGTAACAATTCTGGCAGGGATGGGAATTCAAATGTGGTGGTTTGATGTTGGGGTACACAGGACTAGGAGCACTATTAATTTAATTAGCATATCCAGTTTGATAACCAGGATGCTTTGGCAGAAGCAAGCAGAGCTTTGAAGATTGCAAGTTGAGTGGATCAAGACTGCTTTGAGGAAAAGAAGATTGAATCTCTGCTAGCAAGTGGTGTTTGTAAAATGCATGAATTTGTCTGTGTGATGTTTAACCTACTCATTGTAGTAAAAAATTCCTAACCCTGGAATAGAAGTGAAAAGGATCCCGTAGGAGGAGCTGATACAGTTTCATGGCAGACTCGGTTTATTTCATTACGACTCTATCTTATATACTGATAAGATACTTTATATTTTCTACTGTAGAACACTCCACCTAATTGTCTCACTTCTTCCACCTGTATCTAAACTTTCATACAATTTTTTTTCTTAATCTATGCACATGATCTAAAAACTTTTTCTCTGCCAATTTTCTGCGGAAACAATTCTTTATTTCTTTCCTCTGAAGAGCCTGCGCTGTTTTCTCCCTCCTTCACTCTCCTGGGCACATTCTGTCAGTGAAAACAGGGGTTTTGCACCCACAGCTGCCCGACTGAAGAGTGTTTAAAGCAGAAAAGCTGCTGGACTTGTGCCTCCAAGGAGAGGGTCCTTTCTGGCAGCCAGATCTCCAGGAAATCCCCCACAAAGAGAGGAATTCTCCTCCCCACCAACCCAGGATGTGCCGCAGAAGCAGCAGCATCACCCAAAATCCCGAGGGAATCCCAGACCGGGCGAGTTTTGATCCATCCCTTCCCACTTCCATGTCCCCAAATCTGGGAGCAGGGAGCTTCGTGCAGCGACAGGAGAAGGAGGGGACAGCCTCCAGCTGAAGGAGGGCAGCGTTCAATTGTTCAATTAGATTTTAGGCACCGCCGGGGCCGCCGGGAACCGGCTCCGCTCCGACCGGGAAATGTCACAGCCGCGAGCCAGCAATGACAGAGGGGACAAGCCACGCCGTCCCTCCCGGGAGCCCGCAGCACGCAACAGAGGAGCCGTGGCAGCTCGGAATTTGATTCGCGAGGCCGAACAATCCCCCCTGGCAGCTGAGCGGCCTCCGGGGACCAATTACGGGCCGCGCCGCGGCTCCCCCGGGGGATGCTCGGAGCCGGAGGCGGCCCCATCCTCCCGCCACGAGCCGCTCCTCGTGTCAGAGCTGCCGCTAATGACACAATTAACTGCCTGGGGACTGCCGAGCGGCTCTTAATTAGGTAAACATGGCTCGGTGAGAAAGCGGAGGCCGGTTCGGAGCGTCCCGCTCGGTGTCAGGCTGCGGGGAGGTGCCCGCGGGGGAGGGATGCGCTCGGAGGGGTAATTGAGGTGGGAAAACGGGAGCTCAGCCGGGAATTCCCTTTCAGGCAGCGTTTAAAAAGAAGTGCGAGCAGCAGCTCGGCAGGGACTCGCAGAAGTATTTCAGATGTGCAGTAGCTCGGGAATTGCTGTCGGGTTTTAAGTGGATCAGCTGGGAAAACCTCAGGGGAGAATCTGAGGTTCCCGGGGGGAAAATACAAAAGCATCTTTAATTCTTCGCGTTTGAACGGGACTAAGTGGCACTCGAGGACCAAGCCGAAGATTCTGAAGCTCAGCCAGCTGGAAATTTAAGGATGCTTCATGCCAGGGCCTGGAAAAATGAAGAGCACTGTGTCCCCTGGCTTATTTCACCCCTGCAGTGTGGTATTGCTTAGGCCCGAGTGTTGAAAGAAGCCCCACAGAGTTTAGGTCCATCTCACGTTGGAGTCCCCGGAGCCGCAGGTGGAGAGCAGAGCAGAGGGAGGGAATCACCCACCTCAGGGTAACCCCAGGGTGTGTTTGGCTTTCTGGACTGGCTCATGTTAAGGGCCAGCAAACCAAATTTCTGTGATGGATAAACACGCAATTTAAAAAGTCCGGCAATTTTTACCGTGGCAAGTTTTATTTCCATCAAGCACCCAAGAGAAAATCCAGCAAATTTTCTGCTGCAACAAAATAGTGAGCATGAAACAGCTTCAAAATCTCCGCTGGGGCCTCCAGCAGGTACAGATAGAGTTTTTCATTGGAGATGTCGCAGTCAGAGCCCAGAATTTGTAATTTGCCCAAAATTTGTGCTTTTTGGGGCGAGAGAAGCAGCAGCACCGCAGAGACACCGATGGACACTGTCCATCTCCAGTTTTCTTTGGGAGAGGAGCCCCACAGGCATTTTAAATGCTGGATTAGAGCAGCAGGGTCTGTTGGCACTGCCCTGTATCTTACACCAGCCAGAAATTCGTAGCAAGTTCTCCAAATCCTGTCGTGGTCATTTCTGGCATTATCTGCATGGATGGGAACTTCCTGCCCACCGTGGCAGTTGGGGAGTGCTCCGGTGGATATGGAGCTCACAAAGTTCCCCTCCCAATTCACATTCCCATTTTTAAAAGATGAATCCCCTTTTAGCATGGTTTTCAAGGTGAGGCCCCTTTTTCACCCTGATAACTCCAGCTGTCGAATGGAGGAACGGAAATAACTTGTATTTTTTAATTTTCAGGGTTTGCTGATTAACTCTTGGTTTTTAGGTGTAACTTCACAGCAGGAGGTGGAGAAACAGCTCACCCACAGTGTCACTGCTGCAACACCTCGTTTTCCTTGGGCCACTCTTTCCTTCGTGGAAAAACTCAGGCAAAGCATCTTTGGTGTCTGAGGCAGATATTTCACCCCAAATTCACTGCTGAAGAAAAATCTTCCCTTTGGTGTCCTCATTACCCTGAGCTGAGACATTGACACCCCCAAGACCAGCCAGGCCCAGCGTTTATTCTCGAGATTCACCTTTTGAACACACAAAAATATGTTTTTACGTTGGATTTATTATTTAAGATTTTGGTTTGCTTGCTCTCTTGGCCCCCTCAGCTCATTCCTCTCATTTCCACCTCCAGAATTTAGCTGTTTGTTTCTGCTGTTTCCTCCAGCTGCACTGGGTGCAAATTCCCATTTTCTGCTGCACTCTGGCAAAGTTTTAGTAACCTTTAAAAACCTCTTAACTCTGCCATTTAATCCCAGGTGTGTTCCATTTTTTTGCCCATTTCTTCCATTCCAGTTTAGCCCCAAAGCTTCTGTAGCTCCTCTTCTGGTCTCATTCCTCCTGCTGACTCTAAGGAATTGAATTTCCCTTTTTTTTTTGGACATTTTTCTCAACCACTTCCTACATTTTTGAGGAATCCCCCTGTCTGAGTTCAGTGTCACCGCATAGTTCAGGGTGAGACTCTTGGAAATGGATGATATTGGAATTACTGTCGGGTTTTGTGTTATTTGATTCCCTGCTCCACACCATTCCTGAGGGAAAACAGCCTCGATTTTCCACCCCTGCCTTGCTGCTTAATAACACCTGAAATCAGGCAGAAAATGAGTTGAGTGCCAGCTGCTGACACAAGAAAACAAAACAGAACAATCAAGCTGGGAGAAGCCCTTCAAGATCACCCAGTGCCACCCCAAGCCCTGTCCCCAAGGGCCACATCCAGGCTCCTCCTGAGCACTCCCAGGGACTCCAAACCTCCCTGGGCAGCTCATCCCCATTCCTGACCACTCTTCCTGGTGGAAAAAAATCCTGGTGAGACAAAGCTCGACTGAGCAAAACCCTCCAGGGATCAACTTGTGGTGGTTTGAGGTCGGTGCCCACCTGAGGAATGACCAAAAAATTCCTTTGGTCCTCACAGCTCTTCTGGAGGAATTTGTTTTCTTTGCTCTTCAACCTGTGCTTGATGGTTTGGCTTCCAGGAGCTCACCCAGAGCAGCTGGGGCTGCCCCTGGAGTCCTGGAATTGTCCCAGGCCAGGCTGGACACTGGGTTTGGAGCACCTGGGACAGTGGGAGGTGTCCCTGCCATGGGATCACTTTAGGATCCAACCCAAACCATTCTGTGAATCCATGAATTTCCGAGCCTTGCACTGGTCACTTTTCTCGTTCATGGCTACATTTGCGCTCCAAGAGCTCAAACCATGAGGGTGTTTTTCCTATTTTTGGAAGAAGAGGTTAATTTTTCTTTGTCCTTCACGTGCCACAAAACCTCTCGACTGCGCTCCAGCTCTGAAAGCCAAACCACAAGGATGTTTATTTTTAGGCCCCTGGCTTGTGTCACCAATTTAGAGAAGATGTGGTTGCAGCTAAACCGTCACCCGCTTCTCCTGCCTGCAGTCTGCATTTCATCGTTGTGGAAATAGCAGAAGAACAGAATTTTGTCTGTTCCAGGCCCACAGACTATTGATAAATCGAGAGGAACTTCATGCAACTGCAACATTTTGGTTGTCAGATGCTTCTCTCTCCATTTATAAACTGAATATATAAAGATTTTTAAATTTAAAAAAAAAAAGTTTTTTTAAGATATCCACAGCCACAAGTTTTCCATGAGGGGACACAGGTAGAAAATTACCACCTAAAACTCCAAGGATTGTGGGCTGTGCCCAGGTTTGGGTTCTCCTGCATCGTTGGGGTTTGATGATCCTGGTGAGTCTTTTCCAATGTCAAACGCCAGTGACATTTATTTTGAGGAATGTTTCTCACTTTCCCTGGTCCCACAGTTTGCAGGAAGTGGAACTGGAAAAATCCCTGTGGGGGCTCAGCCTGGAGCAGAGAAGGTTCCAGGGACACCTCATCCCACAGGGGAGATCCTCCCCTGCAACTCTTCCCTCAAAACACAGCCCCGGGATGTCCTCACACATTTCTTGGGAAGCAGAGCTGAACCCTTTGGAAAATCCCATATTTTACATCCCTTTTCCTGGCGCCACCACGTGCAGGACGTGCAGAGAGGGGACAGAAGGCACCTCCTGTCCCTGCAGCCTCTGTCCCCTCCCCACGTCCCTGCAGGGCCACGATGGGAAAGGCTCCACGGGGGCTGAGGAACCAGGGATAAATGCCCTGAGGACACCAAACAGGGATCCTGCAGCACCTCCCGACCAGGAGCAGCCCCCGGCAGCCCCTCAGAACCACCCAATCCACCCCAAAGGAGAACTTTTCCCACCCTGAGGGGATGGGAAGTGACCAAAGGGAGTTTTGTGGCGCTGGAGGGGGAAAGCTCGCTCCAAGGGTGTGGGTTTGTGGGGCCAAGCGGCTGAAAGGTCACACTGGGGACAAAGAATTCCTGCCCAGGCCAGGAGGGTTTGGGTGCACGTGAAGAGGGTTGAGGGGAAGCAGCCACGGGAGGGAGGCGGCCAGGAGCCAGCAAGTCACTTCAGCAAACACAAAATGACAACGGACACCGACTTCAGTGGCTGGGACCAAATCAGGAAGGAGAAAAATCCCATCAGGGTAAGGTAACAGGCAAGAAAAATGGAATAGAAACCAAATAAAGGATGGAAAAAAATAGGAAAATAATTAAGATTCTGGGGCTGAAATCAATGCAGAGAAATCCATCCCTGTTTGGAAAAAGAGCTCAGGGATTAGGTAATTTTTAAAGCTGGTGAATCACTTGGAGTGAATAATTTATTGTGTGAGTGTGGCTTCGTTTTGTGCTCCCAACAAGTCTGGGAGCAAGTTCTGAATTAATGAATGTGCGTTTGTCAGCTGTTTACAAACCGTGGTTGGGGCAGATTGTCCATGGGTCATTTCTGGACTCTCCGCTCTGGCTTTGCTTACTTAACGAGGTAGAAACTTAATTGGAGCCTCTCCTTTCTTGCCTGATGAGCAGAATTTTTAATCCCAGGTGAGTTAAAATGAATTCATGACCGAGCCTGGCCGTGGGCAGAGCTCCTTTGGGCATTTGGAGGTTTCCACACGTGAGACGTTGTCCTGCTGCTCGTGGGTTGTTGTTGGCAGGATGAGGCTCCACGCACACGGGAAATCATGGAATGGTTGGGTTGGGAGGGATTTTAGGGATCCTCCCAACCCACCCCAGCCGTGGCAGGGACACCTCCCACTGTCCCAGGGTGTCCCAACCCCAATGTCCAGCCTGGCCTGGGGCACTGCCAGGGATCCAGGGGCAGCCCCAGCTGCTCTGGGAATTCATTCCCTGGATGCAGCCCCGGGTGTTGATGGATTTTGGGGCTCCCAGCGCTCACTGACAGCACCTGCCCAGCTTTTCATCCACAAGAGCTCCCAAATCCTTCTCCCCAGGGCTTGTCCCCAAAAAACCCTCGTGGTTCTCAAAAGCTGCCATGAATTTTCAGCAGATCCAAAGGGCCAAGGATCCTTGTTAAAGGATGTCATTAAAAACAATCCCTGTTTTTAAGTTGCCTCTGCCTCTTTGTGATGTCTCCGAATTTAAATCTGAAATCTTGCCCCGAAATACTGAATTTTCAACGCCTGGCACCATTTCTGCTCCACTGCAGCACCCATCCAATTAACTCCAACTTAAGGAGGGAGACAGGAACAAAAACTCCACGTCCCAATATTAAATTACTTCCTTGACATATTTGGGAATTAACAAAAAGCCAGGAGCTTATTTAACAGCTTAACACAGATGATTTTAACAGCCCAGCTCGCAGTAGCTGCTCTTTCATCTATAAATTAAATGTTTAACAAAGCCATAATTAAAGACCTTACCAGCAAAACTTTTCGCTGGTGCGTCCTTTGCGACGGACTTTGAAGCATCTTCAGCTGGAGCAGTGGGAATTCTCCTGGACAGAGCTCCGAGCAGCAGATAGAGATTAATTACAAGCAGAGCTTTCAGGATTTATTCCTCCTGCCAAAATCCTGCCAAAAATCCTCCAGCGTTGCAACAGAGAACTGGTTTTCCCTTGTGCTTGCTTACTAATGCGGCTAAAATGTGGATTTCAACAATACCTGTCTGTCCCTCTTGATCCCAGACACGATTGTTGGGCTTTCACGCTAATTTCCACGGCTATTGAAAGTGGATTAAGGAGGCAGAAATCCCAGATGCACTCGGGGCTCCCCAGATTTGGGAGGGGGGCTCAGCTCCTCAGCCAGGGCAGCGCTGATGGCAACACCTCGGGGTAGAACCCAGTTCAGAAATAGAATTCCAGAATCCCTGAGGCTGGAAAAGCCCTCCCAGCCCATGGAGTCCCAGCTGTGCTCGATGTCCCCAGCCCAGAGCTCTGAGTGCCACCTCCAGGCCTTCCTTTTTCCCCTTTCTAGCAAGGAGAGATGGAGCAGACCCATCCAAATATCCCAAAACCATCAAGGCAGGAAGAGACCTTCGGGATCATCCAATCCCAGCGCCATCACCCCTAAATCACATCCTTATCCCACTGATATTGATCCCCAGAGCATTCACCAACAGCAGAAAATGAGAAATATTTTGGTATTGATAAGATATCAAAATAAGATCAAATATTTTGAAAATTATGAGAAATATCTGTTGGGTTTCTTTTATAATTAATTTACATTATTTCTTTAAATAATTAATTTACATTAAAGTTTCTTCTTGGTCTCTGCCAAGCAGGGCCTATTTTGTTGTTTGCAATAATTTAGGAACATTCAGCTTTGTTGGATTTTTGTATTTTCCAGCAACACCAAACCTCTCACTGGAGTTGCTTTGCTTTAGTGCCGCATAAAAGTGTCTAAAAAGAAGTAATTGCAACTTAAAGAAATTAGAAATACAAACAGCAGGAACCAAATTTTCACACAACACTGGATTGAGTGGATAGAATTTTTCATCCAGTATTTTGCAACACAGAATCCCAGAATCCCTGAGGCTGGAAAAGCCCTCCCAGCCCAGGCAGTCCCACCTTGTCCCCACCCAGAGCTCTGAGTGCCACCTCCAGGTGCCACCTGCAGGGATGGGCACTGCAAACCTCCCTGGGCAGCTCTTCCCAATCCCTGAGCTCCCTTTCCATGGGGAAATTGCTCCTGGTGCCACCCTGAGCTGCCCTGGCCCAGCCTGAGGCCGTTCCCTCTGCTCCTGTCCCTGTTCCTGGAGCACAGCCCGACCCCCCCGGCTGTCCCCTCCTGGCAGGGACTTGTGCAGAGCCACCAGGGCCCCTGAGCATCCTTAAATTAAACTTGGTCACCTTCCCTGAGAAATCCTCTCCTCCTGGGAATCTTTGCCACAGCCTCAGGCCTCAGAGGGCTGGAAATTTTTCGTGGTTTCCAACCCAAATCTCCCAGTGGCTTTGTCATCCCATTAGCTGGGGCTGCTCAGCCTGGAGAAAAGGAGACTCAGGGCTGAGCTCATCACTCTCTGCAGCTCCCTGCAGGGTGCCTGTGCTCAGCTGGGCTGGGGCTCTTTCTCCAGAACTGACACAACGAGGGGACACAGCCTCCAGCTGCAGCAAGGGAAATCCGGGTTGGATCTTGGGAAGAAGTTCTTGAGGAAAGGGTGATAAAGTGCTGGAATGGCTGCCCGGGGAGGGGCTGCAGTCACCGTCCCTGGATGTGTTTAAAGAAAGCCTGGATGTGGCACTGGGTGCCAGGGCTGAGTTGAGGAGTTGGGCACAGCTTGGACTCGATGGGCTTGGAGGTCTCTGCCAACCTGGGGATTCTGGGATTCTGGGATATCAGTATTATCCTTTGCTAAAATTCTTTTTCCCCATGGATTTTGCCTCTCCAGGTGATCCAGGAGAGCACTAAGATCCCTGTTCCCATTAAAATCCTTCCTGAGGTGAACACGAAGCGTGCCCAGTTCACCCAGCGTGAGGCAGGGAGCTCTGGGTGCTCTGCTTCCCCTCAGGGTGATCATTCCCAGCTCACCTTCCTCCACTCCCGTTGATCCTCCTGCTTCCACCTTTTGCATCCTCTCTGGAAAACGAGGAAAATCCCTCCCTGAGTTTTGAGCCAACGTTTAGTTCTGATCTCTAGGCAGCCCTCAAAGTGTCCTCACTTCTTCTTTCTTTGTTCTCTTTTCATTTCTAGAACTGAAAACCGTTTTTGCTGCTTTTTATTTCCTTTGCAAGATCTAAACCAGATTTTTTGTTGCTTTGCATTTTTGCTACTTTGCATTTTGTGCCTCTGAACTCCAACTGGAACTTCCCATCTGATTCCACGTCAGCTCCCTAATTATTCCTAATTTTCTTTATTTGCTCTAAAAGGAGCATCCCTTCCTTGCATCCATGACTTGAGGAAATTGGACTTTGAGCCGCTCACTCCAGATGGCTCCAATCCCTCATTTCCTTACTTTGTCAAAATTTTCCCTCTTGAAATCAAAAATCTTATTAAGGGAACTGAATTAATTCCTAATTAATTCACTGCAGGCAATTTTCTGCAGTCAGATCTTCCCAAATATCCTCAGCATCGACAAAATCAAGCCAATAATCACTTTTAAGGAAATCTGTCCCAAATAATTCCCAAGGATTATGGATTCTGCTGGGTTGAATCTGAAATCTGAACTTCCCCATAAAAACAATTCTTGTAATTCCAAAAACTCTACAGAGATCTCAATCCATATTTTAAAAAGGGATTTATATCCCTTTCTACATTTTTTTTCTTTCTGTTCCCGTTTGGAATTCTCTGGGAGTGACTCCACCATCTCATCCTGATTTTCTTTGGTTCCTGGACACCCCCAGCTCTGAGTGGTGTTTTTGGGGTGATCCTGCACCCTCAGCTTGTTAGGACCCATTTTATCCATGCCTTGGAACTTCTTTGATGCTCCAAATGGTTGGGAAGCAGAATTATCCATCCCCAGCCAGTCTGAGTGCTCAGGAATGGAAAAGGCTCATTCCCAATCCTCCTGAGGGAACACCAGACAGTTTTTATTCCATCCTGCCCATCCCTCACCCTTCTCATTCCAACCAGGATCAGCACCACGGCTACTGCTGCTCCAAAGCGTTCCCAGCTGTGTGAAGTGGCAGCCAACCAATTTCCTGGAACTCCTGGGGAGGCAGCCAGATGCAAGGAATATCTGTGGAAAGGCATCCCTTTGTCTTTTTTTCTTTTTTTCTTTTTTTTTTTCTTTTCTTTTTTTTTTTCTGGAGAGGAAGCACAAAAAGCCCCATTTCATATTTGAGGTTTTAGGCCAGTGTCAGAGACAAGAGCAAACGCCACCACGGTGACAATCCGGAGTGGGGTCAAGAGGGACTGAAGTGGGAAAATGGGATGGGGTTTTCTCTCTTTCACTGCTGGGATTTTGTGTCCTTTCAGCTGATCCCACAGAGATCTCCTCCAGCTCCTCTCTGTTTGCTGAGGACAGCAGCACTCACTTTGCTGGCAAACAGGAATTTATTATCATATCCATGTGGATCTTGGCTCAAAAACCACGAGAATTCTCTCGTGGCTACGGAGAGACCCAGCAGAGACGGAGCCCGGCAGCTTTTGGGGTCAGGCTTTGGGGTTAAAGCTCAGGGAGACTCTCAAGAAGTGCTTGGCTGAAGGGCAGAGCAGAGGCTGGGACAGTGGGGACAGCACTGAGGGGCTGGAGCGTGTCCAGAGGAGGGAATGGAGATGGGAAAGGGGCTGGAAAACAAATCCTGGAAGGAGCAGCCGAACTGGGAAAGGGGCTCAGCCTGGAGAAATGGAGGCTCAGGGGGAACCTCACTGCTCTGCACAACTCCTGACAGGAGGGGCAGGGAAAATATGAGAGGAAATGGCCTCAGATTGCACCAGGGGAGGCTCAGGGTGGAGATTGGCAAAGAAAATTTCCCTGGCAGAGAGGTCAGGCCTTGGGATGAGCTGCCCAGGGAGGTTTGGAGTCCCTGGAATTGTCCCAGAGGAGTCTGGATGTGGCCCTTGGGGACAGGGTTTGGGGTGGTGCTGGTGGCACTGGGGTGGCACTGGGGGATCCTGAAGGGCTTTTCCAGCTTCAGTAATTCTGGGATTCTGGGGCTGGTGCTCTGGAGATCACTTCAGGCTGAGACTTCCTGGACTCAACTCCTGTTCCCAGAGCCTGAGCAATGCAGGAAAGGCCCGGCTTTGCCCGGAACAGGGAGGTAGGGGGTGATGAACAATACCCTTAAAAGGATTTTTCTCCACTCTTAAGCAGATCCATCCCGAATTTCTGCAGACAGGACACCATGACATCAACAGCCAGGAGTGGAAGAGGAGCAGAAGGCTGGAAAATTCTGTGGATTCCTGCTCCTAAAGATCTCGGGGATCTTTAACAACCAGATGTGGTCAGGACCTCAATTTCATGTCTTGTCTGAGCAATTTGCAACTCGGCCTCGGTTCGGGGCGTGCTGGGGGGATTGGGTTTCTCCTGACTCAGAGGGAAAGCTCCTGCCTGGATCCCGGACAAGAGCCCAGCAGCACCTGGGTTTTCCTTGGCAAGGAACCACAGCAAGTGGGAGGCTGGAAAAGAACAATTCCCACCATCTGGGGGTGGAAAATCAACACTCACTGTGCCCTCCAGTGCCCTAAAAGCTGTGAAACCCTAAAGGAAAATTCCCTGCTCACAGGGCCAGCAAGGACAGGAGTGACATTTCACTGCCTGGATATTCCTCCCAGGAGTCTGTGGGTCTAAATATTTCCCTGGAGCAGCTGGGAAGAGCCAGGATGGTGCTGGAAATGTGTCCCAGAGACACCTGAGGTGCTGGAAATGTGTCCCAGGGACACCTGAGCTCTGCTGGGTTGGGAAAAACAGCGACAGGAGTTGTGGGAAATAGAAAAGACATAAATCTGTTGTGGGAAATAGAAAAGGTAAAAAAACTCTCAGAAAGTTGTGTGAAAGCAAAGCTCAGCCGGGAAAAACGCAGGAATGCTGAAGATGCAAGGATAAGAAACAATAAGGCTGTGTAAGTGAGCTGTGCAGAGACAGGACTTAAAAAATATGGTAAACAAAATAATAGAAAAAAGTTTAATGATGAAGCTTTATCCATTGTTTTTAAGCTATTACAAAAAAATTGTTCAAAATGAAATGTGTGTGCAAATTTACTAATTAGCTGAAGTTTATGCTTGTCAGCTTTAACATTATTCTGTTGACTAAAAAGTTTTTAAATAAACCTTGTGACCTAAATTCAACTGCTATTGTTATAACATAAACTCTCAACATCTTTTCTATCTCACCTTGTAATGAGACAAATACTAAAATAAAACTCAAAGAGTGCTGTCCCACAGCCCCAATGCAGAGATAGGCCTTAGAAAATATGGTAGGCAAAATAATAGAAAAATATAAGTTTAATAATGAACCTTTATCCATTGTTTTAAGCTATTACAAACATTGTTCAAAATTAAATGTTTGAAGAAATTTAAAAGAATTTAAATTAGTATAGATTTACTAATTAGCATAAGCATGTGCTTGTCAGCTTTAACATTATTCTATTGACTAAAAAGCTTTTAAAAAAGCTGTTTAACTTAAATTGAGCTGCTATTATTACAGCATAAAGTCTCAACATCTTTTCTATCTCACCTTGTAATGAGACAAATACTAAAATAAAACTCAAAGAGTGCCGTCCCACAGCCCCATCCCATTGTTTCTGTACAAAACAATCCAACAAGGAGTGAGCCGCCTCCTGCTGGGACACCAGAATCCCTGACAAAGCCTCGTAATTCCCGGGATTTACACGAGTTGTCTTCGTCTTAAGGGCTTGTCACAGTGCCTGGGAAATAATCTGGGTTGGAAATGCCTCAAAACACATCCAGGGAAATTCCTGCTCTGTGCTCATTCCCTAATTCACGTTTCGTCCCTTTTTCTGGGCAGGATCCAGAAGCTTGGCTCGCCTGGGCCGGGCAGACCCAGCTCTGCCCAAAGCTGGATGTGCTGAAGCTCAGCGTTAACTACGGGGAGTTTAGGACGTGTCTGGGAACGTGGCTTTAATCCCGGCGTGGCACAGCAACAAATGGAATCCTGGAAGGGATTTAAAGCTCATCCCATTCCAATTTGCCAAGGGGAGCGACATCTTCACTGTCCCAGGCTGGAACAACCCGGCCTTGGCACTGCCAGGGATCCAGGGGCAGCCCCAGCTGCTCTGGGAATTCCATCCCAGCCCCTCCCAGGGAACAATTCCTGCCCCAAATCCCATCAAATCCTACTTTGAAGCCATTCCCTGTGTGCTGTCCCTCCATCCTTGTCCCCAGTCCCTCTCCAGTTCTCCTGGAGCTCCTTCAGGCCCTGAGCTCTCCCTGGAGCTTTTCCTGTCCAGGTGAACACCCCCAACAAAATTTCAAATCCCATTACCAAACACAACCGGAAATTCTCACCCAGGCAGGAAAAAGCTGCCCTTTAAGGATCAGAATCCATCACCACAGGGGCTGAATCACCAGCAAACCGCTTTGGTGTCAAACACAGGCCCATGCACCGAGAGGTTTCAGTTCCCACTCGTCAGTGATCATGGAAAAAGGGCTCAGTGCTCACTTCCAATAAACGAGAGCCATTTTTGTGAGGGCAGAACCTTCCTGCGCTCGCAGGGCAGCGAGGCTGTTGGCCAGGGACTATTTTTGACGTGCAGCTGCTGCCCAGAAACATCTGAGAGTTTCTTTTCTCCGGGCTGGCTGGCGGCGGGGTCAGGAAACAGCCTCTGCTTTCGGTTCTTGTCAGAGCCGAGCAGGTAGGGGAGGCCTGCAGGACACCCCAGCAACCCCAAAACCCGCCTGGGAGGGAACCGAGGGGCAGGGCAGCACAAGGGGCTCAGTTCCAAACTCTCCTTGCAGATTGCTGGTTTGATACCAAACGTAAAAATGGCTAATTAAAAATAAAACCAGGTATCAAGGTGATGTCACAGAATGGTTTGGGTTGGGAGGGACCTTAAAACTCATCCAGTCCCTCAGGAGAACCTTCCACCAGCCCAGGATGCTCCAAGCCCTGTCCAAGGTGCTCTGGACACTTCCAGGGATGAGGCAGCCCCCGTTTCTCCGTGCCAGGACCTCACCACCCTCACAGGGAGGAATTCCTCCCCAATATCCAATTCCTGATCTGCTAGGAAACAGAAATGCAAAAATTGGAACATTAAATGGAGGCCTGAGAGCAGCCAGGAAGGGTTGGGCCAGTCCCCAAAGCTTGGAGAGCAGTTTAATAAACTTCATAATGAGTAAATTAATAATAAATTTAATAACACAATACAAAAGGAAAAAATAATTCCAATATTCTGCAGGTTCACCTTTCCTTGGAGCCCAGAGGAGCAGGATCAGCTCTCCTTAAGCCAAGCTCCACCTGGGCAGGTGATATCCTAAAAATCCAGGTGCCAGCCATAAAAATCAAGGAGATTTCAACAGGTTTTAGAGTTTTCTCCTCCAAATCCTGGCAGTAGCAGCAAAACTGCTGCAACAAAAGTGTTTTCCTGTCCTTCCCCCCTGTGGGAACAGCACAGTTCAGCCCTTGCTCTGCACAGTGGCACTGGGGGTTTTTTTTGAGGTTTGGGGTTTTGTGCATTTGTTTTTTTTCCCCAAACCTCAGCTGAGAGGAGCTGCAGCAATCTCCTTTGGCTGCCACCAGCTGTGGCTGCACTGTGGAGAGAGAAAAAGGTGACAAGAAAGGTGAGAGGGCCTTTCATGGGCGGCATTTTGAGGCTGCAGCTCAGAAAAACTCAGCGAGGAGCCAAAAATCAGTGAGCCCATGGTCACCTGCTGAACCTTGGGGACGCTCCAGATCTTCCTGGACACTCATTCCCCATTTTCTCCTCCTGCAGGTGGGGAACTGGGCTGGGTTTTGGGCAGGAAAGTTGATTTTTGTCACTTTGAGGAGCTGTTTGTCACCTTTGCTGGGGTGTGACACTCCAGGACACCGCGGGGAGGGACCCAGGGGACACTTGAGGTGCAGCTCACCCCGCCCTGAGCGAGGCCTGGGTTGCGTTTTGGGGTCTGGATCTGCCCCTCATGTCTGGGCACGCTTTGTGAGCACAAAACCAGCAATAAAAGCGGAGTTCAGACCCTGTTTTCCCAATTTTCCTGGCCAGCAGCTCCAAGGAACCAGACACAGCGCTTGGGAAGATCCTGGCTTGTGTTCCACCACATTTTAGGGCTTAGAAAACTTCCAGGTTTCCCAGAGCCCCATCCAGCCAGGCCTTGGACATTTCCAAAGGTGGGGAATCCACAGCTCCTCTGTGCCAAGGCCTCAAAATCCTCCCAGTAAGGAATTTCTTCCCCAAATCCCATCTGACTCTGGGATATGTGGAAGTTTAGGACTCTAGAATTAGGAATTAATATGATTGTTGAAGCCCCCTTATTGTTCATATAATTTATTTTTATATACTTTTCATAGATTTCATGCACAACTCCAATTGGTTAATAATTTCCTTGTTAATTATTTTATTGGTTAGTAACAAGTATTTTATTTGTCTATTATTTTTTTCTATTTTTGGGTAGTTTACATATTTTATTTACTGGTACTCGTGAGACAGATTTTTTGTTTATGGCAAGTGTAGTTTTTCATCTAGAAATAGGGAACTCATAAGTTTAACTTGCACTTAGAAGTAACAAACCCACTATTAACATAAATTAAATTTATAACTTAAAAAGGCTGATTTTTTAGGCCTTTCTATATAATTTATTTACCTACATTACAACACCTAACCCTGCCCTCCTTCACCTGAAGGAGGAACATGAGATTTTTTTTCCCAAAAACTTTTTGCTGCCCTTCTCCAGCATGAAAAACTTCATTTAAATTCACCTGGTGGAATTGTTTCCATGATTTTTTCACCACCTGCTGCTCCTGGGGAAGATCTCCACACCTTGAGCTGCTTCTTATTCCCTGGGAATGGTCCCTGCTGGACCCTTGTGTCAGAGTTCATGGAATCACGGAATTGTTTGGGTTGGAATGGGTTTTAAAGCTCATCTGTAGTGGTTTGAGTCTGTTAATTTTAATTTTTTAAAATTTTTTGCTGTGAGATAGGATTAGGAGTGAAAATAAGGTAGGTTTAAAACTTAAAAGGTGCAAAGAAAACCTTTATTAATAAGCTTAAAAGAATAATAAGGTTGAGAATAAAACTTATAGATCACTGTGGGGAATGTCCAGATTTTCCCTGGAAATCCATTGTGACTCCAACAGATCACCTCTCCTCTTTTCTCATAATATTTTCTTTTTTTTAATAATAACAAGTAGAAATATTTTAGTTAGTTGCTAACTTAAGAATAGCATTTATTAGTTGATTTTAGGAGAGGAGTCTCCCTTTATTATGGAATTTTTAGGGATTTTGCTATAAGAAAGAAAAAAGAAGTTTTTGGTGGCTTTATTTCTTATGAATAGCAGCTGCCTGGGATCTGTAATTGTGAAAGTATTTTTATGTTTATTTTTATGTTTATTTTTATGTTTAAATACATATTTTTATTTACAGCCATGTTCCTGGGCTATGTTAAACTCACGGGGAATTATTTTTAAGCATGAGCTGTTTACAAGTGAAGGCTCATCCCATTCCACCCCCTCCCGTGGGACACCTTTCACTGCCCCAGGTTTAGGGGTTTTGAGCCTGGCCCTAAAAACTCCCTAAACCCTCTGGGATGTGGGTTTGAGGATTCCCCCTTTCCTCCATCAGGGTCAGACCTGGGGTCTGGATAAAAATCAGATTTCTGGCCGCGATGAGGCAGAAGAGGAGAAGCTCAGTCCCCGGGGAGCTCAGCCCTGCTCCCGCTGCTCATGTCCAGCTACCAAAACCACTTTTGTTTTGTCTAACTCCACATCTCTCCCCGTCTTCATGGAAAGGAAATCCAGATCTGGGAGGCTGGGACAGAACCCAGAAAATTTGTCTGCTTTCAAAGCCCTCCTGTGAAGCTCACTGAGGTAATGGCTGCGTTTCTGTCAAAGCCAGCTGGGTTCTTTTTCTTTTCCTTTTAATTTTTTTTTTTTTTTTTTTTTCTGGCCTCTCCAATTTTTTTCCAGCCTGACAAAAACCAGTGGCTGAAGGAAGCGAAAGGATATAATTTATTCTCTCTGGGCTACCCTGACAGAGGCAAATTTTCCTGCTAATCCTCTGTGTCTGGATATTTTATTCCTTTCAACTGAGATCCCTGAACCCTTGAAATCCTCGTTTCCCTTTGCTGGTGAGGTCACCTGCCCACCTCCAGCTCATGAGTCACATCCAACATCAGCGCCAAGAGCTTCAACACTTCCCTGAATGCCTGACGGAGTGGGAATATCATGGATCCACTGGATAAAATCCCTTGGAACCTCTAATCACCTCTGAATTAGAACAGCAGGAGTCGTTGGGAAAGAGGGAGGGAAGGTTTTGGGATGCTTAAAAATGATTTTTTCCATGATTTTTTCCACGTGTCCCCATGGGTGTGAGGACATTGCTGGAAAGCATCAGCCCCCCCTTCCAAAAACGAGGAGTTCTGGGCATTGTGGAACTGGTGATGTCACCGTGGAAAGCTGAAAATGGATGTTTGAGAACCTGGAAAAGGAGGCAGGGAAGGAAATGGAAAAAAATGAAGCAGCAAATCCGACAGCTGGAGAGCCCAAAGGAGCAGCAGAGATGACTCAGCTTCCCATTCCCATTCCAGCAGCTCCATTTTGGGATAGCAACAGGTTCTCAATTCTCCTCCCTGAGTTTCTTGGACAGGCTCTGGACTCCTCACAGAAACGTGGGCTCTGTCTGGGGCTGGGAGCAGCCCGGCAGCTGCAGCTCCCCTTGGCCAAACCTTCCACGGCTCAGAGAGGAGAACTTGGGAATATCTGGGAATGAGCACCTCGGGGTGACCCTAAACACACAGGGAGAGTTTTTCATTAAATCATCGTGTTTGGGGCACACAGGACAGAACAGAAAATGCTCCACCCTCACAGTGGAGCCTCAAAATCCCCTCATGGTGTGGGCAGCAATTCTTTGTCACCCAGAGTGACCTTTCAGCCACTTGTCACCACCCTTGGAGCAAGGTTTCCCCCTCAAATGCCACAAAACCACCCTTTGGTCACTTCTCACTTTTTGGGAGCACAAAATGAAGCCACACTCGCACAATAAATTACCCACTGCAAGTGATTCACCAGCTTGAGAAAACACCCAACCCCTGAGCTCTTTTTCCAAACAGTGATGGATTTCTCTGGACTGATTTTAGCCCCAGAATCTTAATTATTTTCCTAATTTTTTTTTCCATCCTTTATTTGGTTTCTATTCCATTTTTCTTGCCTGTTACCTTACCCTGATGGGATTTTTCTCCTTCCTGATTTGGTCCCAGCCACTGAAGTCGGTGTCCGTTGTCATTTTGTGTTTGCTGAAGTGACTTGCTGGCTCCTGGCCGCCTCCCTCCCGTGGCTGCTTCCCCTCAACCCTCTTCACGTGCACCCAAACCCTCCTGGCCTGGGCAGGAATTCTTTGTCCCCAGTGTGACCTTTCAGCCGCTTGGCCCCACAAACCCACACCCTTGGAGCGAGCTTTCCCCCTCCAGCGCCACAAAACTCCCTTTGGTCACTTCCCATCCCCTCAGGGTGGGAAAAGTTCTCCTTTGGGGTGGATTGGGTGGTTCTGAGGGGCTGCCGGGGGCTGCTCCTGGTCGGGAGGTGCTGCAGGATCCCTGTTTGGTGTCCTCAGGGCATTTATCCCTGGTTCCTCAGCCCCCGTGGAGCCTTTCCCATCGTGGCCCTGCAGGGACGTGGGGAGGGGACAGAGGCTGCAGGGACAGGAGGTGCCTTCTGTCCCCTCTCTGCACGTCCTGCACGTGGTGGCGCCAGGAAAAGGGATGTAAAATATGGGATTTTCCAAAGGGTTCAGCTCTGCTTCCCAAGAAATGTGTGAGGACATCCCGGGGCTGTGTTTTGAGGGAAGAGTTGCAGGGGAGGATCTCCCCTGTGGGATGAGGTGTC
>VXBU01015908.1:262329-272557 GCA_013400315.1 Bombycilla garrulus | reverse complement strand
ATTATGTATGTGTTTTGTATCTTAGGTGGAATGAAAAATGATTGTTCATACTAATGATAAGTACATAGTTTATAATATTAGCTGGTTTTATATATCAATTAAAACCTAGAATTAGATGTTTTATCTTTATATAACATACTTATATGTGCAAAGATAGTGGTCTCCATTAAGAAATTAACATTTAACAACAGTAGTTGCATCACAGTAATTTAGCAATATAAATTAATGCTTTTTGTTAGAGGAAGATCAAACTCTGACTTTTCACTGCTGGTATCTTGTAATATTGCAATCTAGGGAGGACTAATAAAAATCTAAAAAAAGAAATAAAATAAAAGAACATCTGATTTTTTTCTAGTTTATCCAACCTTAATTACTAGTTGAGGAATGAGAGCTCCAGGTAGGAACTCAAAAATTTATTCCATGTCTCTCTTATTTCTGATTATGCATGTAGATTAGCGTAGACTCTAGGAATTTTCAAGAATAAATAATTTTTTGTAATTTAATTATTTAGTTAAATTAAAATTAGGAGAAACTAAGATAGCTTCCTTCCCTCCAAGCCTTCCCATCTTTCTCTGTAAGATGTCTTGAGATTAGAATTTTTGCAGGTCACCCAAGAAATTAAGGATGCAAATCAAAATGAGTATTGCAAGAAACTTCGTTTTAGTGTTCAATAATCGCAATTTCATCTGAAGTTGTTACGTCAAAACTGATGCTAAGTAGGTGAGTGAAATAACCATTAAATTCCACTGTTTTCAATCTCAAGAAAACCTTTTTATTGTTAATTCTCAAGTGTCAAATAGTGAAGGTTTGACTGAACTCCAGCAAAGTTATGTTTGATAAATACTGGTCAGCAATATCAACAGCACATTCTCTCCGGAGGTGTATTTAATTCATGCTGATTGCTTCAGTAATTACCCAAAGTCATTTCAGCAACTTTATTCTGTAGATGACAAAGAAGTTTTTCTGAATATTTGAATATTTTCTGAATATTTTTCTGGATATTTGGTCTTAGTGTTGGGGTTTTCTTTAAGATACCACAAACTGCTTTTCTATTTTAGCTAAGTTAGTTGAATTCAAATACAGGCAGTTAGAGTAAGAACCAACTCAAACCTTTGCAAGTCTTCTTTGAGAACAGAAATCATTCACAAAAGGCTTTACAGTAAAAGCTAAGGTGTTCCAGAGCTTGAGGTCCAGCTTGCAGGCAGGGGTAGCTTTTGTGTCCTTTTCACCAGAGAGCAAAATTGTCATGTGGAGCACTGTGGTTTACCAATTTAGCTGCAAGACAAATTTTAGCGGCACAGGCTGTTGGACTACATAAGTTTCACTTCACATTAATTAAACGTTAGACCATAAAACAAAGGAAAAGTTGGTAAGGCAAGTTTCTGACAGGTTTCCAAAGGGCTGCAGAATAAAATGGATGATTAAAAACATATGATCAACATTCTGGTATATATACAGTGTCACTTCATCTTAATTGAGTATCGTGGCACTGAATACCCAAATGCATCAAGTGAATTCTCGAGTTTACAATCATTTTAAGGTAAGTAGATTGGCATAATGAGCTTTCAAGGACAAAATTTCAAATTTAGTTTTTGATAGTTTTAAATGTTTATATAATGAGTCAATAGACTGCTGCAGAGATAAAGGATAAATTGTTACCTTATGTTGAATGCATTCTCCCAACAGTAAGAATTTTAGACCAGGTGCTGAAATGAGAAGATACTATTGCATGGTTGCTAGTGTTTCTTAAGCATATTTGTGAGAAATGGCTAAGAATGAAAAAAAGAAAAAAAAGAAGAATTAAACAGTGCCAAATCTTCAGTCATTCAGAAAAATCGAGGAACTGAGCTGCCAGTTAAAGATATTATGTCCTGTTCTTAAAACCATAATGTTTGAATATTTGTTCCTCTTTGCAGACTACCTAGTAGCTGCTCCACTTCACCGAAAGAAGTTACTTCTGAATAGTTCTAAAATTCTAATAAATGTTTTACTCCTTTTTCATGTTATTTTTAGTTTAAAATTTTGCAGTTTTAACTATTAAATTGCACTTCATAAAAACTTAGATTGTGATTTCATTTCAAAACAATAAAAGGGAAAACATGAAGGATCTCCTTTAAAAATATTGACTTAAAAATTTTATGATGATTTAATTTTTATTAATTAGGTGGAAAGAGGGAGTTTCATTGCTATTATTTAATTACTTTCTTCCAATGAATTTTTGAAAAAGAAATTTTTAATCTCACAGGGCAGGGGCAGGGGGGAGGGAGAGAGAGGAAGTATCCATACCCAAAACCCCAATATAAATGCAACGATCAACCATGAAAAAGAGAATTTTTTATTCTAAAAATGTCAGAGCAGTAAATTTTGACATTAGTGAATTAGTATTTCCACCCATATGTTTCTCTCCAACAACATTCTGGTATGCTGGCATTCACAGCCTATTCTGTTTACGATGTGATCAAAGCCTGAGCAAATATGCTTCCTTCAAAGTGTCACTGCCTGGATTCTTTCCAGGTTCAGTGGTTCCAGCAGAGAAGTAGACCCTACAGGGACCCTGAGCAGGGCTGCAGCTAAGTGCCAAGCCTTTGCCCAAAGGACAGTGAAGCATTCTTTTGATCCAATTTCTGCATGAACTTAGAAGAAAATGGACATGTGATTGATTTAGTGGGTTTGCTGTCATCTACTATGGGATGTGCCTTTGTATAATTTCCTAAATCTTTGATATAAATAACATAGGGTAGTTACAATCTGTGGTTTTGTAAGTGGATTTTGAAACTTGGTTTCTAATGGCAAAATGAGGCTAACACAACATGAAACGATGGATCCATTAATTTTAAGAAAATTAAATCTTTCATTTGTATAAATAGCAATTTAGACTGTATCTTCACAGGTTTTAGAATTCATTCGTGTTGAATTTTTAAGCTACTAATAAAAAAGTTGTCTGAAGCAAGGGTAAGTCAAAGGATCACATGTAAAAGGGCTAGGTAACGCTTACAGCCTATCAGGGAGTCAAATACATCAAAGAAGCTCAGAAAGCAAAACAAAGCTGCCAATATTATCTGGGGAGTGGGTCAAGAAGACAGATCCTACCAAAAAATATCCTCTGCTGTTTGGCATTTTGGGGGTCTCATGGGTGCCATTGAAAGACAAAAGGATCCAGTGCATATTATGAAACAATATGGTAGACCTCAAATGCCCCTACTATTCTTGAGGACAACTTCATGCTGAATAGCCATGGTGTTAAAAAACCCCACAAGTATCATATCTGCTAGAACATGGAAAGCATGTGAAAAATAAAAGCAATTTTCAAATTTATCTTTTTTATATTTGGGAATCAGAGAAGTTCAGGTGTAACTCAGGATCCTGAGGGGAGGATGAGCTAAGCTTAAAGCAGAGTTTCACTAAATCCAGCTTCCAATACCAGGTTTTGAACTGCCTTGCTCCTGTATCAGATAAATTTTAAAGAAAGAGAATTACATAGCAAAGGGTCCTGCAAATCAAAACAAATCTAATAAATTTTATTTACTTTTTATTTAGTGTTGAGAGATAAGACCTGGACTAGATATTATTTTAACCAAAGATTCATAAGACTGGCTTTGATTTGGGTTATTTATTTGAGGGTTTTTTCAAATTTTCCTCTCTCTTCATTTCAAGGCTTGATTATTATAATACATTTATCCTGCTTAATATTCAATTGCATCAGTAACTGGAGTAGATAAATTTCCTGTGCTTTTTCTCTAAATACTAATTTCCTTAAAATTAATATCAATGTGCTCTTAAAGTCCTGATGCATTGTGTATGAGAGGTGAATTTTGTTCAGAAGTATCAACAAAATTTACCAGAGAGGTGTTTTAAAAGTTCTTTAAATTTATTCAACTTTTATGGATAAAGAGTGGAATAGAAAAATATAATCTATAGACAATTATCATACATATCTGAGATTATTGACACTACATTGGAAGAACCCCTGGGAGGTATGAACCAGTACAGATAAAAGTGAATTTCTGAGTCTGCATTTCATCTTACAATATCTTTCACCACTACGTCTGTTAGGGTCATATTTTCTCTTGAGGGGGGGCTGATGGAATTTTTCCAGTGCTTTTGAGTTAAGATTATTATTGTGATAGCTCATTTTCATTTGACTACATTATTTGATGAGTACCAAGACAATTTTAATAGCCTTATAGAAATTTCTGTATTCTTTCATTAAACACAGGGAAGTTCTTTGAGTTTTAGATATAGGATGAGCGGAATTGAGGACACCTGGAAACAGGGAACGAGAGGGCAAACAGTGTCATTCTTCGTTATGTGACACAAAAACACATTTCCAAAGACAAATATTCTCTTAGCAAACTGTGCTTCCTAGACTACTACCAGATTTCTCTGAACATCAAGATTAGAGTGTAGACAAAATTTCTAGCTACCAAAGTGTAAGACATTGAATGAAGCAGTGATGTTTTGAAGGAGAAAGACCTTATTTTTCAGCAGAGAAAATCTTCCTCACCTACACAAAAATTATTTAGTGTGTTTTTTTACAGTGAAATCACATCTTAAATAATAATGCATTTTAAACTCATGCCAATTCTCTGATACATAGGAAAAACTTTAGAATATGTATTTATTCTCAATGCATTCATTATTTTTCTTCAGGGAGCAGTGTCCTAAACATCAGAGTGACTGGTTATTTCATTACCATGGGCATCAACAGGGCTTTTTTGAATTTTTACAGTTTTAAAGTTCAGAAACCAGAAGAACTATGGAAGTAAAACTTTATCCTCCATTAGATAACAAAGGAAATTTTAATGTGTCACTGTAATTTTCCAAATTTTCTGTGTCTGTCATCTAAAATGGCTGAAATCAAATAATGCTGAGATCAATTTCAATAGGAAGGTATGAATACAGAAAGTGAGTTTATAAGTAGCAGGATAAACTTGTACAGAAAACTGTAGCACATCCCATGGTGAGTAATGACTTATGAAAAAACCAAGCTCCAAGCATACATTTTAGTTAACTTACTGATGCCATGAAGCTGGTGCTGGCACTGCTAAAATCTTCCCTTCAAATCAACAAGAAAAACAGTGTGACTGCAGACCCATCATTCAAACCTGCAGGTAAGGATATTAGTATGTCAATAACATGTCTACACTGGTTCATATGATGTATCATTGTGTCTCAAAATACTGCACATCTGTGGCCAGCAGAACTCATTTCAATTTCTCCTAGACCTTTGAAAGAACAGACAATTGCACACTGGTTGAAATCTTAGATTTTACAAGTGATGGATGTGTTACATATGACACTTTATGCACCTGTAAAAGTGATTTTTACTGTCTGAGAGATTGTCTTCTGATAAAAAGATTCAATTTCAAAAGGATAAGACTTTATGCTTCTTTCTAAAATTTTGAAATCAAACACTTAGCCAAGAGTCTCCCTAAGAGTCCACACAAAGGTCAGGATCCATGAAGATCCACTGTGACACCCATGTCACAAGTCATATCTTTTGTGAATGAGTATGGGAAATGACCAAGAACAAGGATGGTCTCCCTTTTCCTCACAATAAGACACTGAGACAAAAAAAGAACAAAAACCCCAACAAAACCAAAGCAATCCACCAAAAAAACCTAACAAAAAAAGTCTCCTAAAGATACAAGATTATCTTTCCTTTGGAAGAAAGGAGAAACTTGGCATCTTGTTTTTTATCTTGTGAATAAGAGAGGAATATTTCCTTAGCTTTAATGGAGACCAAAGGCTTTCTAATAGAATATTTCAAAGGGTGCACAGCCGTCTCCTGGTTTACCACGATTTATAAATTATTGTATTTAATTCATACTTGGAAGTAGAAAGAGAAAAAAAAATACAAACAAACGAAAAAAAAAAAAAAGACAGCAGTATGAATAAATAAAGTTTTTACAAATCCTAGAATGGGCTTGGAATCAGTACTTAACATTACCTAGGACTCTGCTTTAAAGAAATCTTGAGTCTTACAGCTAGTTGAAATAAGTGGAATGGAGAGAGACAAAACTGGTATGGACAGGAAGATTGAACAGGGTGTGGAAATTCAAGTAAGAACATAATCAGAGAAATATTTACCTGAGAGTGCAAAATCTAAGGAGATGGTTGCTGTTTAAGAATTTGGTTTAACAGTGTCCTTGAAGAAGCACTGCTTTCCCGAACTGACTATATATATATAAGACTATGGTATTTTAATATCCTCTGAAATCGAAGTAAACACACAGGCCTATTTCAAGTTTTGAAGTGTTAGAAAAGTGTCTATGACCAACAAGAGAAAACAGTTTCTTCATGCTTTTCTGTGTTCAAAATATATTCTAATGCAAAATCCAATAATTTAATTGCAGTAACAAACTCACTGATGTGTGTTTATCTTTCTTTTACACACAGGGATTTACTAAAAATCACCTTATGGAAAAGTAGTCCTATGTGCTAAAATCCAAACTCAATAGAGCACTACACATAAAAGTTATTAAAATCAAATGGTTCCTTTAAACTTTAAATTCAAACCCAGAGCACCAGCTAATCGAAAAGGAAATTAAGTGAAATGCCCCTCTGGGAAATGGTAAAACTACTGCGCTCAGGAAAAGAGATAAATGATGAATCAAACTAAGAACAAAGAAATTCCTTGGAAAATTCACATTTTCACAATATGTAAACATGCCTGTGTGCACATATCCAAACATTAAACACTCAAATTTCTTAATTGCCATAAAAGAATACAGTTCTAAAAATCATGTGAGCACCTTCTAGTCTCTTCTTTTTTACTGACCTGCCTAAATTCAATGACAAATGATTCTTTTAAACTTTTTTCTTATTGATATTTTCTCATTGTACAAAAAATAAATGTCAGACCTTTAACAGAGCAATTGTATTACCAATATATAAATCTGATTTATGTTTTTTAACCCCAAGGTCAAGTGTTAGGAAAAATCATCCTGCTTCTGACAACCTTTGTAGATCGCACACTCAATCAAAGGCACTTTGGTAATTTATATGACATGATGATTAGCCCATAGTTTCTCCATAAAATCTGAGAGCAAATAAAATCTTCACAATGTTCAGTTTTTTTCTTGAGGAGTGGCAAAGTATAGGTGGATTTTGTTTAATAGGAATTACTCAAAACAGGTAAGTACGTATATTATAAAGAACTGGGTAGACTTCCTGGCCATCCATAGAAAGTATCCATCATGTTTTCATTCCAACAGGGTTTGGATACCTGTACATATGGCTAAACCTTCTACTGGTGTGTGGCTTTAGACAGCTTTCAGCTACATACATTCCTGCCACACCTGAGTCTTCATCCGAGACATTATTTTTTTTTTCCTTCAGAAAAATAGATGGTCTAAAGAATTCCTTCACCATACAAATAATTTTTGCACTTATTTCTTTAGTCTAACAACATTAATTTTTACTTGTGGTGCTGTTATTCAGTGTGAATAAGCACCTCTCTAAATGCATGCTTCACTCCAGAAACAGAGTTTCGATCATATTTGTTTTTGCGCTTTCAAATCTGGATGTTTCATAAATTAGTCTAGAAGGATTTTGCAACAAGAAATTATAATTTCATTATTCTTAAGTAGATTTTACCTTTTCTATGATCTTTTTATATTAATACATTGTGCTAGAAATTTCGCCAACGAGTAAAGGAAGTGGGTGAATTTAGACTTTTATACATTTCCTCTTTAGGGGAACTTGTCAAATACTAGTGCTTGTTAAGTCCTGCAAAGTACATCTAATGCATCCAATAAAATCAGATCTCTACAATATGTTATTGAGTAATTAGTGCTTAAAGCAGAAGTTCTACCGCTTATTAGTCATCTTTATGCTCAGATTGCATAAGCTAAATTGATTGCTTAAGGATCCACAAATACCATAATCACAAATTTTATGGTTTTATGTAGGATATTAGGAAAAAATTGCCTCATTGTCTTCAATGTAAAACAAGATTACTTTTCCCTAAGCAATGCAGTAGAAGGTACATAAAATCAAATATGTGAAATCATTGGTTCCCTAATGCCACTGTTCTCAGTAGAGATAATTGCTTCATTCAGTTCATAAATTCTCTTGCTTGTTTGCATTTGTAGCTCTCCCACACAACCTCACTTCACTGATCTAATGTTAGATGTTGGTTCAGTTCTGTTATTTCTGATTGAAATGTAGTAAATTGACAGCAGTTAAAGATGGATCCTATATCATTATTACTGGTTTTGCACAGAGATCAATCGAGATCCAACAGGATTTCAGTAATTTATTTGCTCTCTGATAAAGTCTTAATACTCTCTCACCCTTTCAGAGAGCTTCTCTGATTTCTCATTATGTCATAAATGAAATGCCCTCTGTTTTCCTATGTGTATACATTTATTCCTTCTCAAGAGACAGAACATATTAATTCTGAGGGAAGCTCTGGTTAAAAATAGAAAGAATCAGTCATTCCTTCTTATAACTATATAATGGCTGTATTTGAGAAGCCCCAGCTATATAACTGATACAACAGTAGAACTTACAAAAAGAACTTGGAACATGTTACATATATAGAATTATAGTTATCACCCCTTTATCAGGTGTGATCAGTACCTGCTCCAACAACAGGAATAACTCTGACTTTGTAATCAGTCAATTACATACATACTTATTTTTTAATACTTTGAACTAATTTTTCTTTTACTTACTAATAACAAAAAATATCTATCAGCTACTCAGAATTTTGGAGGCCATTATAAGCTCAATTTTATTCCTTCTACACTACTGCTGTAATTTTCATGCCCATATAAGTATTTGTGTATTAGAAGAGGGCTTATTTGCCCCCACTAAGCTTTGTATTTGTGAACTTTTCAGAAGCTTGACAAATGCCATTTGCATTTTTGTGACCAGGCTGTTATCAAAATAATGTTTATTACTAATTTACTTTTTATTTATTGAATCAACTGAAATGTTTACAGCTTATGCTAACATCCATATATCAGAACATCTGATTGGGCTGCAACAAAGAAACTCCTCAGTAATCTCCTTTTATGCTGGGACTATGTTGACTTCAGTAAACTTCACCCTTTATTCCCTGTTTAACAACATACATATATATTAATTTTTGACCTTTGAGATCAATCTACATTGGAAAAACATTTTAAATTTCACTATCTCTGTCACAAAGAGCTGCTCAGACCATTTGATTCACAATGGAATAAAATGGTTATAGTACTTCCTCTTTGATATTTTGGCCTTGATTTCTTTTCTGAGAAAAAAGAATTTGAACATTTTAGGAACATGAATAGAGTACAACTTGAAATATAAATGTTTATTTTTCACATGTCTCTTCTAAATAAATTACATTTGGAGGTCTTTCTCAATGTTGAGAAGAATTCAAAATCAGTAAAAACCTCTTCAGCCAAGTTCTGCAGTCTAGTGAAGATTTCTCTTCATCACAATAAACAGTAATATAATACCTTATTATTTTATGGTACCTGGTACTTTTCTTTAAATTATTGTGTATTCTGATTTGTTTTCTTCTTCCAAATTTCTGATTTTATCTCACTGGAACAATTATACAATTTCTTACTTGTAGATTTGAGAGTTGCAGGGATGCTCTTATCCCTGCATCACTTTCCATAATTTCATTTGTATTAATTCAATATAGTTGTTCTTACTTTTCTTCATTTCCTATTTGATAAATGGTGATATTCAACCAAACTGCAGGGCTCATCATTCACAAGCATAGCTTTTGAGAAGGGCTTCATCAAAGTCAAGTATCTAGTCCAATGTATCAAAAGTGTGGGCATTCGTGATTTTTCTTGTACGTTTTCTCTTCACAGCTCTATGACACAAACTAGCCTGCCCTATGGAAGTAAAAGAAGCAGCACTTTCCTAAACAGTGCTATTTCACCAGGCTTGCCATGAGCCATCCAGTTCTCTTTGAAGAATGAAGTATATAGTACACACTCTGAATGTGTTTCTAAACAAAATTTTCCTTGCATTACTCAAGAATCTACCCTAATTTGAAAAACTATAGTTGTTGAAATTGTGGAATGATTTCTAGCAAAAAACTTCTGTACTTTTGCTTTTTAAATTGAAATACTTTGTTGCTAAGATTAATTTGAATCCAAGATTTCTTTAGATAAAGTTCAAACTAGATAAGAAAAGAAAAAAAGAAAAAACTGAATGAGATATGCTCATTTGGACAAAACACAAATACCATATTTCATTTAAGTGGTTGTGGTTCTCT
>VXBU01015908.1:229231-253889 GCA_013400315.1 Bombycilla garrulus | reverse complement strand
TTTTTCAAACTTGAAGATCTTTTTAAATACAAGGCAGAACGACTTTTATTAGTATCCAGCAAAAATTTGACAAATAGAATATAAGGGAATATAGATAAGATATAGTTATACTGCATACTCTTTTCCTGAACATTAATATTACTTGCTACTTTAATCATGCTTTTGAGATGGACATGACAATTTTTAAGAAGAAAAGGTGAAAAGATGAAGCATTATATTAAAACCTCAAAGGTTTTAGAGCCACATTATGACACCATATTTGCTTCTGGTCTTTCCAGGTATTAATATGGGATATTGTATGCAGATATGTAGATGAAATAATAAATAGAAAAGACAACTTCACTGAAATGGAAGAGAATGTGTAGGTTAGAGGGAGATCTGCCTTTAGGGCTGTTGACGGAGAAAGAATTTTTATAAATTAGGGCTATTCATTTATTGTAAAAGTTATAGTGAGCTAAACTTAAGGATTACTGGGATTACTAACATGGCCTATAATGCAAATAAGAAAGTTTTTTAAAATTCTGTAATAATTCGTGTTAAGTATTAATATATTATTTGAAAACATTCATCCTAAAATTAAGAATGTTTTAATGTACTTTGACACATTTTCTGCCAGATTATTACGTAAATTTTGCTTTTTTCCATAAGCTCAGTAAGATTTTCATTCTATTATGAAAAACTCTAAATTCTTGTGGTGAGCAACTTCTTCCTAGCAGAGACCTATCTAATTTGTCTGTAAAGTCCCACTAATATCCTTGATGTTAATGAAAGCATAAATATTCATAATAACAAATAGCTGAACAAATTCAGGGCCTGATGTAAAGTGCATTGTAAATGGTTGGATAGCAACATCATTTCATGGGTAAAGGCCTCTACCTCAAAGAACAAAAATAACAGGACAGTTTCATGTTCCTGTAATTAACATTAAATACTTGCACTGAAGAGGTAGACATTGCAGAAGAGATTGAAAGACTGAATTTTTGGGAAGCTGGGAAATACTTCCAAACCTGCATTAATCAGATGTCCTCCTTCATTTTTTGCATATGTAGTTACAAGAAACTCTGCTACTCCACCCAGTATAGAGCTAAATTAAATTCTATTCCCTTACTGAACATAAAAAACTTTCTATTCATAAGACAGTTTTATACATAAGTAAATCTGAACTTTCCTTTAATTGCAGCTTTGTCTCAGTAGCCTAGATATGCCTCTAGAAATCAATAGTATTCTTCTGCACACCTTTCTTAAAAAGATGAGGCTCCAATGACTCATTCCACTTTGAAATTTAATCACCATGGTAGGGATCATGGGGGCTCTTTGCAAAAGAAAATTATTCTCTCTGGTCTACTTTGGTCGTTCAACCATATAGGTTCCAAGGACTTAAAAGGATGATTCTGTGGTCAAGACGGAGGCATGGTCCAAGACTTGCCACCTTGGGCAACATTTTATTTGACTGTTTTTTGATATTAGATGTCATAATAGTTTTCCTAATATGGGGTACAGAGAGGAAAGAAATACATCACTGTAACCTCCAAAACTACTGCTCTGGGGTCTTTGGAGAAGAAGAGATAATTTGTATGTATGTATATTTTTTTAATTGTCTCTGGACCTATGTATACATGTCTCAAGGTATGCAATCATATTCAACTTCAAAAATCCATGAGTACGCTCTCTCCTTGAAATGAACTTTACTCAACAGAGGAGCATTGTTTCTCTAACAGAAAGGTTACTCTCACAGTTTACCTAACTTGGTTTCTGAAAATACATTCTCTCTTTCCTCACTGAATACTGTTTCTCTCCCTCTGACATGCTTCTTTCACTCAAGCATAGATTGATTTTTTAGTAATGTGCCAAAAGCAGCTCATTACCACTGAAGGGCGAGAGTTTTCATTTTATGATCCTGTATTATAGCACAGTATTCCCATTCCCATCTGCTCACCTAAATTTTCTGATAAAATAGTGTCTCTGCCAAAGAAAATTTATTTACCTGATCTTTTTGTTAAGTAATTATTGCCTCACTGAAGAGTTCACACTGCTTTCTCTCACAAACAGTATTTCTCATGAAGTCTGTGTTGCTATTAATTACAGAAATACTTCTAGGTCTCTATGGAAACTTAAGCTCCATTTAGAAAACCACAACTTTTATATACCCTTTAAAAGGTTCTTTCTGTGCAAGACCTTTTAATGTCTTAGCCTTGGTAATGTACTCAAATATCACTTTTCAGCAAGATAACTATTTGGAGAAGCTCCTTCTTTTTTTTTGAAATTACTTAGAAGAAAACACAATGCACAGGGAAATGTGTATTTAATCAGCTTATAGTGTTTCTTCTTTCAGGATAGAGAGTGACTAGCAAGAAGAAACTTGATTACAAAGGTGGCCTCTGGGTCATATAAGGTACTGAACAGCACTAAGGAGTCTGGCACCTGTAGCACAAATCTTGGACTCTCAGAAGTTACATGAAAAGCGTAACACTTCTCATAGCAGTGTGCTGTGATCATATATCTTTCAGAACTCTTGTGTGTGCCATCAATGAAACCCACAAAACANCATGTTAACCTTTTGTACTTCTGATGAGAAAGGAATAAAATATATTGGTAGCCAATTAATCTCTAAAAATACAAGATTAAAGGTTAATAACTAGTGTTTTAAAAATTAATCCAAAAGATAATATACCTAAGCAGTGAATTGAAAATGAGGAAAGCATTACAGATTTACTTTGTGTAAACTCTAGCATTATGTCTCTGCAGATTAATATATGTTTAACGAAGATGAGTTATAGTGACTCTCTTACATAAGTCAAAATGACAGTCAGATTCCTACCAAATTAATTAATGACAGTCAGGGAATGAATAGCTAATGAATTTGGTATTGAGGATNGTTTAACACTGGAAATCCAGCAAGATTACGCGTTAAGAAGCTCAATAGCTGTGTTTGTTCAGGCTGGCTGACAGAGGTGGAGGTGAAGAATTCAATTTCTTTCTTCAGTGCTGCTGTCAGGTCTAGAAATCAGGATTTCCATTGAAAATGAACCTATAAGAAATCATTTAAGCCAGCCATCCAGATCTGTCAGTTTATGATAAGGAAGTTCCTGAATAAGCAAAGTAACAAGCAGTTTTGATAGTCTCACTCAAGAAGACAGAACAGACTAAATTCACACTAAATGCCTAAGACAAAGGGAAAATATCTTCCCTGGAAATTAAAAACAAACAAAAAATTCCATAAAATTTGAATGAATGGTGATGTGACCTTGCCCAACCACANGTTCTGTGGAAACAATGATGATGGAAGTCGTAACACTCAAACACTAGTGATTATTCAGAGGTTAAAAAAAAAAATAAATAAAAATGCTACGTCATGTTAAATTTACCTTTTGTCGTATTTATAATCCAAATATTTTGTTTAAAGAAAAATAAACACAACATATCATAAAGCATGAAAAAAAACATGTAAGTGTTTCTCAAAATCAGAGCATGATTTTCCATTATAGAGATTAAAGAATTTTTACCAATCCGAATTTTTTGAAATCTCATCTTGAGGAATATTTTTAAGTATTTGCTTTCTTTAATTTTTTTTTCCCCTTGGAGCATAGGACTTCAAAGGACCTCATAATTGGTAGCCACTTCATCATAAGTGAAAAATGCTCCCCAATAAAACTAGAGAGCCTGTTTTTTATCATGCTTCAGATTCTGGAAGAATTAGAATATCATTGTTCTCTTCATCGCAATTCTTCTCTTACTCTTTGGCTAAGGTATATTCAGCATTTACTTGTATCCAGTTGTTATTGCAACTGCAGTAAGATCAGAATATACTTCTAGGGAAAAAAGAAACAAACCAACAGGGTTTAATAAAAAGAATTGTATTCAGTATTTTAAAACACATTTAGAATAAAGATAAAATATTCTAGAGATGCAGGTCAGTTGGAAAAGGTAAAAGGACCATATGAAGTCCTGAAAGAAAATATTAAGGAAGTGAAGGCTCCCCTAATGTTTAGCTAAATGACATTGATTGGTGAAATTTAAACTACTATCACGTGCTTTTTACAAGCAAGGTGGTTGGTTTCTTAAATCTCATTTTATTCTTTATTTTATTAAAGCAAATAGTTAACAGCTCCCACTATAACATTCCATGTATCCACAAGCAAGTCTCATAACATTCATCGTTTTCTGCCTGAGAAGCTCTAACAGTAATGTGAGACCCAACAACACAGCTCATCCATTGTAGGAGCCTCAGATGACCATGCTGATGGCTGTGGCATTTCTTGGACTGAAATTCATTACACTGTCACAACAGTTCAATAAATCAAAAGAAACATGTATACCCCAAAGGGCAGAGAGGTTCTTTTGAATACTGTTCGAACTATACTCTCTGCATTAGAGCCAAAGGTCAAGTTTTCCTCCCGCTCCCCCAGACTCAAATGGTAAAACTTGTGGTGGCATTTGAAATGAGGAATGAAAAGCTACAAGCTGTGAGAATGCAGCAAGACACCATACAAATAGACTTAGAGGGCACAGGGAAAAGTACTTTGAGATACTTTAGCTCTGGAAAAGCTGCAGCTGAAAATAGAGGTAACTTTGTGACTCACTACATAAACCACAAAGCCTGCCAGAGTCCCTGGACTTTACAATGGATCCAAGATGCATGGAAGTCCACAGAAAACATTGTCCAGAAACCATTTTTCAAGTTTGATATCTTGTATCATGCTTCATCTATAAGGAAACTCAGAGGGGTTAAAACACCAAAAATGTCAGGTGTATTTAGACCTTTAACGATTAGGGTATTCTTGGACTAAAATTATAGATTTCGCTGAGAATTTCGAATCTCCAGAAATTATTTAATCCAAAACATAAATAAAGGAAATTAAACAGAGATGAGTACACCTTCTGAAGTAGTTGAATGAAGTTTGTAGAATGTAATATATTTTGATCATATTCAAGGGCTGAAACTTTGAGTATATTTTTGACATAAAATCTAAAATATCTAATATCAGTCGAACGCATTGGAATATTCCATCAGCTTGGCACAAATAAGAACATGTAAAATGCAGAGAATACTTGGGATGTTGGGTCATGGAAATTGCAAAAGATTTTGCAGATTCAGCCCAAAAAGAGCTCTCAGATACTATAGTTCCTTAAGTAGAGCAGTCATCTATATACATATGCAGACTGAAATGTTTAGGGATCTAGTAGTTTTTGAGATTTAGACAGATTTTTAAGATAAATGGATGGTTCATTCTTCACAGTTCCATCAATTATATTTCACCAAAAAAAAAAAAGGTGGTAGAGTTTCCTAATTATAGACTTGTGTATCTTATACTGACAGAATTTTTCTAGTCCTGTATTTGGAAACAACTGACCTATCACACCTTAAAAAAGAAGAGGAAAAAATAAGCCTGAGGCAAACACCTGCTGCAACAAATTTCAACACACAGGAGAAAATCTTGATGAAGATATAAGCAACTTAATACAAGATTTTTAATTGGAAGTGTCAGTCCAGTTTAATTTTATGTGTTGCTATCAGCTCCACCTATATTTAACAGTATTCCACTCTCTTTTCAGCTACATAATCTTTTCCTGAATTTATCTAGAATGACTCACATAGGAAGCATCATACATCAATATTATCAAAGAAGAGGGTTGATGTATGAGGGCAAATGTCTCTGTATTTCCCCAAACTGAAAGACGTAATTTTGATTTGATTAGTAGTCTCTATTCTATTTGACCCTGACAAATGGTCTGAAATGTGTATAACCTTTAATGGAGGAATTAAAATACTTTTCTGAACTTTCCTGCAGGGCATGAAGCAGAGCCCTTTGTGTAATATTGCATTAGACCTCCTGTATATTGACCAGTGCAACAAATTAAAAAAGAAAAATAATCAAATTTCAGCTAGTTATCTGAACCTTGCGTTTAAGAGGCATGCAGGACTTAGTGACTGCTGCTGTTGAACCACATGAGGTTTCTGTTTCCTTACCTCTACATCATGTTAGAGTCTTCCTTGCACACAAGCAAAGCAAAACAAGGAATTAATTCACTGCTTCCCAGGGGCAGGCATGTTTCCAGCTATCTCCAGGAGAGCAGGGCTCCATCACATGTTACCATTACTTGGAAAGAGAAATCAATGCAAAAGTCTCCTCCTTCCTCCTTCTTCCCTCCACTTTGTATACTGTGCATGATGTCACATGGTCTGGAATATCTCTTTGGTCCTTGGGGTCACTACAATAATAACCCTTTCTTCAGCAGAAATACAAAACAGAGCCCCACACCAGCCACTGTGAAGAAAATTAACTTTACCCCAGCCCAAACCAGTAAGCACAATATCATGAAAAAACTCCTGTACGTATCCTCTCCCCAGGTATCTGGAGACATTGCTGGACTATACAAATGTATTTCCATCCATAGATTTTATCTTACCTATGTGTTCATCACTTCCCAAATTATTCATGACTAGGTTATCAAATGTACAGTATTTTTTCTTGTGTGTCATTAAAAACTGTGACACTTAAGGTAATATACGTCATTCTTTTGCAAAGGATTAAGGAATTGTGTAAGATCTAAGCCACTGCCACTAATTGTATAAGATCTAAGTCACTATTACTATATTTAATATTCTTCTCCATATTTTGTTCAAGGCTGAATCTAGAAGTGAAATGTGTGATATAAAAAAGAACACAAAAAAAACCAAATCATAAAAAAATATTGGAACGTACTAGCATACGCTCTTTTGAAACTTGCAATTAGATGCTTCTGTGCATATTATCTGTTTCTCCATCATTGCTTGCAGTCAAAATTATGTTGATTTTTTCTGTATACATTTGTCTGGAAACTCTAATTATGCTTTACCATATTACCTTTGGGGAAAGCATAAATCATATGCATCATATTCTGCATTGGAATTATGCTGCTAACTTGCTTATTTAAGAGGACTCAGGACAGTCCTTACTTCAGTGCCTCTTAAAACATAACTAAAGTGTAATAAATTTTGAGTTTCTAGGAATTTTTGTGACATCATCCCAGATTGTAATGATGTGATTATTCGTCGTATGCTAGAGTCATAATTACATTCTAATTATGCAAGGAGAAGTATTTATACTAAAACAGGCAATTAGGTGTAATTACACTAATGATGTAAATATGCAAGAATTAACTGAAAGTGATTTGAAAATGAACTAGGGAAATGTGTACAAATAAAACACACTTGATGTTTAAAAAAAAGTAAACCTCTTTGTTAAATGTTAAATCTTAATTATGTATTGGGAACATCATGTAAGGAGATGCCCCAAGGTCATTTTTCGTCCTATTAAATGTTGCTATTCTCTATCCCTTAATGAGAGTAAGAAATTACATGGCTTTTTTTCTAGATCTTTTGAGAGATGGAGAATCTCCTATGAATGCTCTCCAAAAGAAGTGTCTGTGGCTATCTATGTGGTTAGTTATTACATAGTGTACTTACATGCACATATTTCATATTTTCCCCCCCAAAAAATTAGATTCATTGCTTACAGGTACCTGGAATGGAAATTATTACTTTGTCAATATTTGCTTTCTGGCTGACCACTTTCATATTCTGAGATCCCTGCCTTATGCCCTTCCTTCCTTGTTTATCACAAGGCACTAGCTAAATCAAAATTATGCATTAAGATAGTCCTGGCTTTACCTGCCTCACCCTGCAATTAACACACAATCTGTAGTAAACCTTCAGAATTTGCTTCTACTTCATACTATTTGGATTTACCTGAGAAATCACATGTTTTCAGCATAGGTTTACCCTTGTGAGTTATAGTTTAAACCAAATGTACTTGTGTGAAATGCTCATTAAGAAAGCAAATTAACTATTTCTTAATCATCATAAAAAGAGCCCATAAAAAAGTAACTTATTTCTGGGGAAATTTTTCACATAGTGTTTCACAACTCTGGGTAAATTGTACATTTAGTGCATACATTGAAAAGTGTATAGCAGCTATAGAAGTCTCTGAAAACAGGGTGTATATATTTGTACTGTATATATGCGTACACATATATTTCATACACATACACATGACCACTTAGAGAGTCCCTGCTAAGCAAGTCATAACTTTCACTCTTATTAATTATTAAAGCTGTTGATTTCAGGCAGAGATACCCTTCAGAGAGACCTCAACAAATTACAGAACAGGCCAACGACAAACCACATAAAATTCACCAGGGGAAAATGCCTGATTCTGCCCCTGGGATGGGTCAACCTGGTTGTACAGACAGACTGGGGAATACGACACTGTAAAGCAGTGCCACAGAAAGGGACCTGGGGGTCCTGGTTGACAGAAAGTTGAGCCAGCAGTGTCCTGTCAGCCAAAAGGGCCGCCCGTGTCCTGGGGGAGCATCAGGCACAGCATTGGGGTGACCTCACCCCAAATTCTGGGGACAGTTTTGGGGACCACAATATAAAAAGACATTGAACTATTAGAGAGTATCCAAAGGAAGGCTACCAAGAGGGTGAAAGGCCTTGAGGGGAAGCTGTATGAGGAGTGGCTGAGGTCACTTGGTCTGTTCACTTGGGAGACTGAGGGGAGACCTCACTGCAGTTACAACTTCCTCACGAGGGGAAAGGAGGGGCAGACACTGATCTCTTCCCTGTGCTGACCAGTGAGAGAACCCAAGGGAATGGCCTGAAATTGTATCCAGAAAGATTTAATTTGGGTATCAGAAAAAATGTCTTCACTCAGATGGTGGTGGGACCCTGGCACAGGCTCCCCAGGGACAGCACCAGCCTGACAGAGATCAAGAAGAGTTAGAAATGTTTGGACAATGCTCTCAAACACATGATGTGATTCTTAGGAACGTTCTGTGCAGGTTCAGCAGTTGGTACCAATGGTCCTTAGGTGGGTCCCTTCTAACGCGGCGTATTCTGTTATTCTGTGATTCTGTGAATTGTCAAAACTCCTTCTGGCTCACTAGAATGAATGGATTGTCCAGAAATACCGCTTACAAATATTCTTCTGGGGAAACATAATTTATATTATTCTTTTGTACTTTTTGTCAGCTATGGGCCCAATGAAATGCTATTAAATATTGTGAAATATTACAAAGAAAAATAACTTCAAGATTTTCCATTATACTTAATTCCAGTCACACAATAAGTATATGAATTTGTGACATGATCATCAATTCAAAAGCACTTTTAAATCTCAGCATGAATCTTTATCAGTCATTACTCTAGAAAAGGGCAATTACATCTGTCTCTGAAAAGTGTAACACTAAGAGAAATGATCTCTCAGCACAATTTTCAGATCATGACCCGAGCTGTCCTGACACAAAATTGAAAACTTATGCTCCTAGTCCAGCCCTGATCTGCTTTCCTGTCTCTTTCGCAAACCTGAGAAACAAAAGATGCACTGTGGTAGATGGATGGCTGACCCTTCTTCTGTACCTTTGTATTTCTCTTGTATGTCTGCACTGCATCTTGTAGCTGTAATAAAACCTTTATTCCCACTAGGTACTTTATTAAATCTCAAGGAAGAACAGGGAGGTTGCTGTCAAAGCTCTTCTCTAGTACTTAAAATAAAAGACTTTTTAAAGTGGCAAATTGGTATTCACATAATATAATAGCATCTATTGTAAAAAGCACCTGAACTTGGGCTCAGCAAGAGTTGTTGAATATTAGAAGTCCAGTTTCTTAAGGAAGCTGCCTATTCATTGCTCATTTGTGAGCCCTCTTCTCTCTACTCACCTCTGAGCACCGTGACAAATTCCAGTGATTTGTGAAAACAAGAAAATTACAAAGCAGTTAAATTGTCTCAGAAGATCTTTCAGCTGGGCTGATGCAGGACTCAAAACTCATCTCCCTACTGAAGTACAGGCAGTAAACTTCTCTATAAGTGATTATTCTCAGGACAAATACCTTGATGTTGCCCTTAACAATAAAAGAGAAGGGGAAGGCTAAGTGCCAAGAGGCCAAAATCTATAGAAAGCCAGGCTTCTTCAGTGCCTGTAGTGTTTCACTACTGCTTGTGACCCATGATATTGAGCTTACCTATTGCGCCATCCACAGGATCCTACAGTTTCAACTGTCAGATATGTAAACCCTTGTCTTTGGAGTAAGGTTTCAATTCCAGGGCAAGAATTTTTTCTGTGTGCATAGAAATGTTGTACCTAAGCCCACAGCTGAAACATTACAGAGTGAAAAAATGTGTTTGAGTGAAAAGTTAAGACAAGTAAGAGAATATACATCATGATATGCAAACTGAATTCCCAAAAAATGTGAAAGCTTAAACTGATACAGAGGGGGTTTTTTGTTTGTTTTGGGTTTTTTTCTATATAATGCCTTTCTTCTTTTTTTGCTTTAAAAATTGTGATTAGAAAAAAGGTTCTTATCTACTTCTGCTTTACTAACTACCAGCAGCAAAATTATGTTTCTAAGAAGTCACTCCCTAGGAGAGGAAAAGAGCAAATATTTTTCTAGAGTTCCTCTTATTCAAATGCCTTTAATTCAGGAATAATCTTTAGCAGTAAAAAAATAAAAAGAAATTTTGATAACGGAAACAAAAGACAATTACTGCATAAATGTAAATGGATTTAAGTTTGAAATAATGCTTCTTATTTCAAATCTAAAAATGTCCTACCTGAAAGGTTTTCTTTTTCAAGGTATTATACAGCCAGATTATGGGGAGGAAAAGAACATTTGATGGGAAATCAAGGGCGCATGGAAAAAAGGAATCCAAATATTCTGTATTTTGCCATAGGTGTTTTTTCTTCGTGAAGCCAGCAGTGATGAAATCTGCATTTTTAAAAAATATGATGATTGAAGTATAAGAGTTACTGGTACATTTTTGAAACAACAGGATATGATCAACACAAGCCAGCCAAGAACCAAAAACTACACACTATTTTCCTCTTTAAATGCCATTAACTTCAATTAGAGCAAGAAAGCCACTTAAAACAACACTAATGTTTTAATTTTTGATTGGCATATGTGTCTCAGCCTTGCTTATACAAAATTGACACTGAACTAAAGACAGTGAGGGATGACTCTGCTGATCTGCAAAGTTAGATCATACTACAAATAGATCTCAACAGTTCTGGTTAAAGTTGTTTCATTGCCATGTTCTAATTATTTTCTAATATTTTTTGAGTCAATGCCCCAAAAAGATTTCATTAGAGGGAGAACAAATGGAAAGCAGTTGCTTCCTTGAAGCTCTGCAACAGCTAGGTCTAATATAACCTGGTAGAATTCTTTACTATTTGCAAAGTTGGCAATGTTTCAGCATTAAGGAATTCACTGCTGTGATGTTGGCAGGAGATAAGGTATGGAAATAAAAGGGCATGAACATCTTCATCAGATCACTCCAACAAAACCTGTTTGGGAGCAGAGTGTGATTCAATAGCTGATTAGTTAGAAGGGCTTCCTAGGAGGTTAGATGACTTGGTTTTCTGTTTTTTAATGCTTGAACAGATTATAGATAAGCTACAGTGACTATAGATAAGCTACAGTGAATGCCAACTTATTGGCTACTGTAATTTCATGGCTTCTGCCAAAACCTAATAAATCAATTTTGGAAAAAGCCTGAGTTGAAATCACATCCATCCCAGGAACATTCTATGTGCACTTGAGTAAAAGGAGAAAGAAAAGCATAAACATTTCTTCCAGAAATTCACTTTCTAAAGAAGGAGTGACACAGCTATGATTCACAAACGAAGATGGAGTTTCACCTTCTAACCAATTATTTAGAATGCTTTTGTGGTGTGCAGTCAAGCATAATCTTTCCCCTGCATTTCCTATGGGGTAATTTATGAGCATTCTTTCTCTCCTCCCAGTGTATGATGTACTTGGTCTAAAGTAGTTTATTCCCTAGTCATGGAGGGACCTCATGATCTAAATTTGAATCTTGCAAGGTGCTAAGGAGGAAGAGCTGCAGCACAGCATTTTTCACTTATTTCTGTCTTACATGAGCTGAGACCAGCTGTTTAAATGTGATTGATACTCTTTTCTTTACACCAGAAACATACCAGCTACAGGGCAACCCTCTATTTCAACATCTGTTCAGCATATTACTCATATATTCAGATTTTCCTGCTCACTCAGCATGTTAAAGCTCATTACAATACACTAAATATTCTTCTGGAGTGAGTGGGAGGGGTTCACAGGCTTCAAGTCTGCTGATTCCAGCTACAGATGATTCTAAGTCCAAAACTCAGTTTTGACCATTGTGATTTCATTTGTGGTTTCTCTCAATTATAGTTATTCTTGGCAGTCCTAGTACCAAGATAAAATGACAAAAAAGGTCCCTTAAAATCTTGCAACGGTACAAGTGGCTCAAGCTGAATGAGGTAAAAAACTGCATCAAAGCATCATTATTCTGTTGAGATACTCAACATTCAAACTAGCAGGATGATAATTTTTAGACAACCTTTATAGCGGTATAAGAAATGCAGTTCAAAGGATTTTCCACAAATTATTAATTTTATTTCATTAGAAGACAGGACTTGTCTCTGTCTAGTCCTTTCTTGCTCCTCCTTCTATATTTTACATAACCTATTGTTAAACCTTCATCAAATCTTGAAAAAAAAGAAAGAATGGTCTGAAAAGTAAGTTCTTGCAATGTAGGTTGTAAAATCCACTTGGAAAGAACTATCTGGCCAAGCACCATAGACAGACAGACATCCAGTTCACATGAATCACTCAAGTTGAAACAAAGTATGTAGCATCTCTTTCCTATATATCCAAGCCAGGTATTGCAAAGCAGTTCTGGCACAGTTTTTTATGCTCCACAAGGTTTTTTTTGTATGGAAAGCACACTCGAAATTGGTGTAATTGGAGGGTTTTTTTGGTATTTTTTTATTTCTTTTTGTTGTTGTTGTTGTTTTTGTTTTTGTAATATGTAGAATGGTTTTACTTATTCAGTCTCACCTGTACTGCTAATATAGATTTGGATTCAACATTGCCTGCTTGCAGGCATAGTTGAAATGAAAATATATTGAAATACACTAGTTGTAGACCGCTATTTGTAGAATTTTGTACTGGTTTTCTGTTTATAGTAGCTGATAAAAGGCTCTTTTGGATTTGAGTTTAAAACAGTGTTGGCAGTGCAGGGATGTTTCAGCTACAGCTGAGCAGCACTGACAAAGCATCAAGACCCTTCTGCTTCTCACCCTACTCCAGCAGTGACTGGGCTGGGGTGCACAAGGGGACACAGATGTCCTCAGCTGGCAGAGGGTATATTCTGAACAATATGACTTCATGCTCAGCAATAAAAGCTGGAGTATGAAGGAAGGAGATGTTTGGAGTTATGTTGCTTATCTTCCCAAATAACAGTTACACGTGATAGAGATTTTCTTCTCTGGGGATGGCTGAACACCTGCCCACTCATGGGAAGCAGTGGATTAATGCCTTGCTTCACTTAGCTTTTCTTGGGTCTGCAGCTTTTCTTTTACCTATTAAACTCTCTGGATCTCAACACATGAATTTTCACTCTTTAACCTTCCCAGACCTCTCTCTACCCTCATGGGGAAGAAGAATGAGTGAGAGGCTGTGTAAAGCTGAGCTTCTCACACAGGTTAAACCACAACAAGAACATGAGGATTTCTATGGTGATATGCACTGGTTTCGTTTTTTCATTATTCTAACTTTTTCTTCATTATTCTAAAGAGAATTCTAAAGTCATGTAATATTTTTAATTTATCTTTTTTGTTTTTCTTCCTAATAGAGTGTGTGTTCATTTTGTTTTCAGACACTTAATTATAAATTAGAATCCATACTGTGTTTCATCTAGTGAGATACAACGCACTACGCTGCAGAAAGAAAAAGAGATTGTTATGTACAATTCATATTGGAAGTCTGAAGCATACGTTGAACCTTTTAAATATAATTTACACTTAAGTTCAATATCTTCATTCTACTACAGTTTGTACTGAAACTATTGTTAGGAAAGAAACACTGCCCTTTCAAATTTCCTAGAAATTTATGTTATCATGTCTACCTTGCATTTCTTTCTCTGCATTATTGTTTTTGGCCATTTTTTATGGTCTGGAGTCATGTTTTTCTCTTGATCACATCCATCAGTATCTAATAATATAGCTAATTTAAATGGAGGGTCTGTGAAGTATAATATTTTCTTCCTATTTTTGCCATGATTTTTATAACTGATTCACTGTATATATATTTTGCTTCATAAAATATATTATTTAGAAAAAAAAAACTAAAACAAAACAAAAATTGTGCTAAAGAAGCCTGAATTGAATATACTAAAACCAAGTCTTAAATATCTATTGTGAAACCCATTGGCACGTGAAAGTTATTTGAGCCACTGATTAACTACAGTGACAAACACTTGTCCCCTGTTATTATTACAAGTTCTGTGTGTTCAAAAACATTAGCAGAAAGTGCTAAACTTGACATATATAACTGAAATGACAGAATATATCAGCCATAATTCCTTCTACATAACCTTTAAATATCAGTCTCCCAGAATACAGTCTGAAATTTAAAAAGTAGTTCTCCTGTGGTTTTCAGGTGATAAATATGCAATTTTACTAGAAACAATGACAAAAAGACACAAACTTGGGAAATCTTCCAATAAAATACAAAACAGATTGAACAGATATGCTGGAATCCATGTACAGTGATTTTTCTTTTATTCTAAGACCCTGAGTGACATATTGCAAAAGGGGATACTTTTACATCCTTCTGTAAAAATCACAGAGTAGCAGGAAGCTGAACTGAATATTTTTTTTTTAAATCAGCTAACATAATTTCTCCACTAAGATAGAGAATTAAATAATGAGGTTACCAGGTATTAAAATCATACAGACCAAGAATGCTAGCTGTGGTCAAATGATTTTCTCATCAGCATTAGACAACACATGAAAAGGTGTGGCCATTGTGTTCTCAGCTGGCAGATACCAATAACATCTGGGCCATTAATATCAGAATTAGTAATCTAGAGAATTGCTCTTTCTATCACTTCCAGCAAATACTTAGCTCCAGTTAGGACTCTTCCATGTCCACTTGCAAAAACGTCTGTGTGACTCAAATATCCAAATGTCACAGACTGTGGAAGGTTACATGAACAGAAAATAAGAACACTCTGTCTTGGTTTTGAAAGACAGGTGCCTGCCAAGGAAGGCAGGAGCTTCTCTTGGAACAGAAAAATGCAAACCCCCTCCCTCCAAATTATTAAAAGGGGCTCTCAGGCAAAGATATGAGGATAAGAATAACAGTTCTTTAATATGTATAAACAAAATAAAATAAAACAAAAACCAACAAACTACAACCTAATAGGAAAATTAGAACAAGATGCAGTATTAAACAAAAAACAAAACCTGACAGTTAGAATACAACCTGACACCCTGTCAGTCAGGGTGTTGGTAGCAGTCCAGTTTGAATGGTGGCTCCAGTAGTGCTCCTGGAGTGATAGATGGTTCTGCTGAAGCAGAGATCCTGTAGAAGGGCAGAGTTTTCCTCCAGTGGTCCGGTGGTGATGTACAAGGGTCTGTTCTTTCCTCTGGGAATCCAGTGGGAGAGAAGGCTGCTCCTCTGGAAATCCAGTAGAAGGCAGATGCCTGTTCTGTCCAAATGCCCCGATTATATCCAGGTGGGAATGCTTGGCTCCTCCCCCTGGGCGGAGCATCTCACAATGGGCTGATGTCATTCTATGAGTCATGGGGTGGGTCCTTAATGGCCCATTAAACAGGAAATGGCTCCCAGAGGGAGTTATCTATGACTCATGGGACAAGGCGTTAATGACCCATTAACAGCAGATAGTCCGGGGGAGGAGGTAAGGAAAACACTGCCCCTCCTGGTTTCAACAGTTAATGAAGATGGAGATAGAATACAGACCTTCTGACACATTTATTACATTGTAACCTAGGACAGCTACCTGGAATATTCTGTACATTTTGGGTGTAGAAACCATTCCTTCTGCTAAACCTTTAGCAAATGACTATGGTAACCCTTTCTTTAGAGAGATCTCAAAAAAATTTCTTGAGTGCAAATCTGCAGAAAAAAACAGAAGTTCTTTAAAAAGAACAGCAACAAAAAAAAAAGTCACACCTTTGTTTGATGATTTCCCTCTTTAAGACCCACTTCTGGGACTTTTAGCACTTAAAGAAATAGAAAATGCAGAAGTAGAGACGGTTATTTATAAATGGTTTTGCTTTTACTTAGATATTAACAGAAAAATCTTAAAACTTGAAGTTGATTAAGTCAAAACTACATTATTTGCAGAATTATCTTTCTTAAATGAAGTAGTAATCACCTCATTTCCTTGTCCTCTTGCTCTGTGTTTTAAAATAAATGCAAAGATACTGGGAATTTTGTAACATCACAAGGTCCAGAGACTTCGTTTCTCCCAGAAATAGTAAAAAATTAAAAGAGCAATGTGATACCAAATTCGTATCTCTGGCCCATCAGTGGCACCATTATCCTGCTCTTCTCAGAATATCTTTGCTCTGTTGGTAGGTTTACATTAAAGCTGAACATTTGATGCACAAAAGTGCCAGGACAAAGGAACTCTTCAACTCATTGAAGTTGAGAAGTGGTATGTTTATTGCAGCGCTGGGCACACGTGAGGTAATCCTCCCAAAAGCATGTGCAAATTCCCAAAGCATTAGCTTGCCTTTATACCCATAAAAGCCTTACATATTCATAAAAGTTCCAAAAACGCCTGTACATATTCATTTCCTGGCCCCGCCTCTCTCCGTTTCATATTAAAATGAGATGAATGTCCATTATGGCTGCGTAGTGCCTTTTCTTAATTGGGTCGGTGGTCTCTTGAAATGTGTCAGTGGTCCTCTGAAGATGAAGTCAGTCGTCTTCCTCTTTACCTTGTCCCATTGCCAGGGCTCCTTGACCCTCCAAGTCATGGTCCAGGCTCCCTGTCATGGCTCCATTTATCTCAGAGGCCAGGTGCGTTTTCGGTTCTTGGTTCTTCACAATACTACGTGTACTCCCTATTGCTTCTAAAAAACATAACTAGATCAAATGCATGATCTTCGCTCTAGCTACTCCAATTCTACTCATCTGCTAATAATTAAACCTCTAGCTTTTTCTAGTCCTCTTGTTAAATCTCTCAATCAAAATATACTACTTTTATCTTACTAACTTCATTTCTAACTTTTCAATTGTCTAATCCCTGATTCACATTAAAGTTTGTTCTTTGAAAAGTTTCACATAAGCACAGGTTTGTAGATATGTAAAACCCCATGATAAGTCGAGGAGTGGAATATTTTCTTCCAGAAGGTTTTGGGTCTGTACTTGTCCTAACTCTGGGATTTTGAAGCCTTATTCTTCCAACCCAGTTAATCCACCTCCTTTTATATCTCCATTCAGCTTTGTCTCACAGTTGATGTGCACTGACCAGTGCATTGATTTTTTTTCTCTATCTCTTTGATTGGCCCAGAGTCAATGAGACCTATGAACAAGGGAGAAAAATCATTGGAATTTTCATGATCTTTTGTTAACTTTTGGGTGTCCTGATGTTGACCCTGATTTCAGTGTTTGCCTATGCCAATCAGGCAATTAATGAGCTCAAGACAAACTCAGTGCATGTCACTGATGTAGCCCAGGACAGGATAAATTTTATAATCCTTTTATCTGCAGTGGTTTTTTTTTTAAAGGCATTTTTAATAATCTCTTTCTCATTCACTTCAACACAATTTGAGAGATTCCCAGTTGCATAAGGCTCTAACATCTACATGAAAGCTGCATAGTAGTTTTGTTTGACCTAAATAGTGAAGCTATTTAACATCTCTTTCTCTGAAATAACAAGATACTTACATCTTGAACTTAAAACTTGAGTGAAGCAGAGCATCATGCTGAGAATATAAATTTCTGTAATTTGATTTCAGAACAGTACATTCGTTTCATTTGTAAGTATACAGAAGAGAGAGCACTGCAGTCAATTATGGTCATATGTTTTGAAATTTGTTTTGACTGGTGAAATACATTGTATGATGATTCCAATGTGCGTGACAGACACGTACAGTACCATGCTCCCAGATGTGGTAAAAAAAGAAGAAAAAAAATTCAGTGGCAAAAATGAGAACTTATATGTAGTGGAAAAGAGTACAGTTCACAGCTGTGAGGAGTGCTGATTTGGACATTCTCGCATCTGCCATACAATGGAATAAGGAAACTCCTACTGTTCAATAAATCAAATACTGTTAACAGGGTCAGCTTTCAGCCAACAGGGGCAATATTTTTCTTTGCTGAAAACTCTTTACAAATCTAATCAGGGAAATAAATCCTGTTCAACTTGTCAACCAAATAATTTTGGACTTTAAACTGGTAGGCAAACTTAAATGTTTGTGTTTCTTTAGTTTGACAAATTCAGATATCTGAGGTAGTTTTTGTCATTTTACTGGTGGCTGAAACATATTATTACGAACAACAACATAAGAGTAAAAGGAAATTTCCAGTTGAGATGAATGGATAGAGCTTTACCAAATCCTTTGTTACTACAATGATTTGCCAGCTGTTTATCTGGATTTTTATACAAGCACCTTAAAAGCAAAGCAAAAAATTCATATGAGAAGGTCAAGTATTTAAACCAATGACTGGTTTCTCAGTACCTTACTTCAATGCTTGGGCACATAGATTCCCAGGGGAACCAGGAGCCCATCTTTCTGAACAAAAATTATTTTGAAGGCACAAAATGAAACATCTCTTAACACTAATTGACTGGTGCTATAATCAGTTAAATTATAGCATGATTTGTATTAATTCTAATTACAGTGGAGAGAGAGGATCTTGTGCCAATAGAACAAGACAGAGTTAAGGAATGCATTTTACATCTTTGCCACCGATATTTTTGTGAACCCTTGGGGAAGTCAGAGACACTTAGCGTACTATACATCATACTTGGTAAACTTATTTATCAAAACTTTAGTGTCTTATTTTGCTGCTTCAAAGGAGCAGTGTAGGACTAATTCATCAGCAGCTCTTGGAAACCATTCATGTAAAGGGCCACAGAACTAATAGGATTATAATGCTTTATAGGCATGTTGCACTTACATAGCACTGTCTGTGAGAAATAATGTGCATCTATTAGTTAATCCATCTCCAAAAAGTTCCTATGACTGAGGATAATTCAGTGGTGTCTTTGATTCTTTCTCTAGAAAGATAAAAAGTATTTACCTGGATTTAAAAATATTAGGGGGCCAAGGGGGCAAAGAGATGAAAAAAAGGAAAGAGAGGGTGCAAAAACAGGTGAAAACACTTGAATATTTAATAATTAGATATCTGTCACATTGAAAACTGTCAAATATTGTCGCTTTGCTGTGTCTTTGCACTGACAGTTTGCATCTCTTGTTGTCATAAGGTGGTCTCATTTTTGTGCAAGTACCAGGATGTGAAATTGAAGACTTCTCGAGTTCTCCATTTAGTCACATCCTAGTAGTTGGCATAATTTTATCTTTTTTATTAAACCTCTACTTGATTTCCTCAATCAGTTTTTCCTTTTGTTCTAAATGGAAGGAAAGATGGGTGAAAGCCCTTCATTATAGTGGTAATTAACTTTTAATAGCCTTTGTTGTTGAATTCCCTAGCAGCTGAGGAGAGTATTTGTGTTGTTACAGAATATCAATTAGAATTTTGGACAGTAGAGAGTACAAAGCAAAAACTGTACCTTCTCTGTAAGGGCCCATGTATGTCAGGTAGGAAGTTACCACTTCATTGCGAGATGCCTGGTGGGCATGAGTAGAATTTCTAGTGTCCCTAGAAAATGAAGCCCACATCTTAACAAGCCAACATCTGAAAATGTTAGGAAAAGGCTGTTTAAAATTTAAACTGTTTGCTTCAAATATGTTAATTATCTTGGGGTTTATTATAATTTATATTTCTTCAATAATAGTTATATTTTTTAATTTTTTAATTTTGAATTATTATAGATAACACTACAATTAGATGCAAAAAATTAGATGGCTTAAACTTTCCAAATATCTCTCATTATGTATCAGAATTCAGAAACAGTATTGCTCTTCAGTGCAGCATTCTTGAGACACAGTTGAATTATGTCATATAACAGAAGACATACTTTCTACTCTTAGTAATATACCAGAAGAAATTGCCACTTGGACTCTGAGAATGAAAAAAAGTGGTCTCTTTTTCAGTATGAAATTCTTCTGTCCTGAATCACATGGCTTAACACCCTCTACGAGACATGTAGTTACCTCTAAATATTAATAGATAGTGTCCACATAAATATGATAGTTGGCTTTGGAAATTCATGGCAAGCATATCTATTCTTTATGGTCAAGAAAAATTTCACATGCTGGTGTTTACAATATACTTATTCTTTTTTGAAAATTACTTATTCTTCACCTCACCGATTTACAGAATGCAATAGCATGAAGAGTTTTAACTAAATGAATTCGGTTCTTATTTTGCTAAAAAACTAGAATACTTTTCAAGTGTTGCTCAAATCAAAATGCTTCAGCATAATGAGAAAAAAGATTGAAAGACATAAACAATTAACATAACAATTCACATAATTAGCATAATTAATAAGAAATGAAAAATCTAAATAATTATGGTGAAAACAGGGTTCAAGATATAATTGTGAAGACATAAAAAAATTGAGATCTATCTTACTGCAACAAGCAATCAATCAATCAAAACTGCTGAAACATATTAGTTATTCTTAACTTTTATTGATGTGTGTCTTTTTGGCTGAAGGTGTCTATCTTTTGCTTCAATTTCCAAGCAAATACAGTTCAAAAATGTGTGAGAGAGATGCCTTTACTCCTTTTTTGAAACATTAGCAAAAATTGAACAAAGTTCAAAGTTTGTGTTTCTGGAGGATATAGTAAAATACCTCCTGAATTCTTGAAACACAATATGGGCTATACTGTAAAGAACCAGACAACACATAATAAATTTTAGAAATCTGTATATAAATAAATAGACCTGTCCATATGAAAACCTGAATTCACTGTGATAAAAAGAATTCACTTAATCTGTTTTGATGGGAGTCTGTTGAATTATTACTGCTGCAAGTGAATCTTTTTAAGTTTCTAAATTATAACATTGTACAATAGTAACCACAGCTAACCCCTTGTCTTGGGGTGAAACATGGAAAAGGAAGAGCTAATTCATACTTTCTCCTTCAGCTTAGAAACATGTATGTAATCTCATGCATTTCCCAGCAGCACAGGATGTTTGGAATTAGCAGATTTGTAAGTGTCAACAATTACTTAAAGTGGTGGGCTTGGTCAAAATATGGTCAAATTCAGACCTATTTAATTAAATCCTTCATTTCACTCAAGTCTTATGGACAAATTTTGTCCTTTTTCACTCCTTTTGTAGAATCAAAGTCTTAGAAAATAATTCTTAGATCAAGTCCAACCATTAACAAAACACTTATAAATCCACCCCTAAACATGTCCTTAAGTGCCACACCTACATGTCTTTTAAATACCTTCAGAGACAGTGACTCAACCACATCCCTGGCAGCCTTTTTAAATGCTTTACAACACTTTCCATGAGGAAATTTTCCCTAGTATCCTATCTAAACCTTCTCTGGCACAACACAAGACCATTTCCTCTTGTCCTCTGTCGTTTATTACTTGGGAGAAAAAGGCCAATTCCCATCTGGCTACAACCTCCTTTCAGGCAGCTGTAGAGAGTGATAAAGTCTCCTCCAAGCCTTCTCTTCTACATATGACAAGGAAAGAACTTGTTAGATATAGATTTCACCTGCTTGGCACCCTTGAGATCATGAATTTTCTTTGAGGTTAACAACTTGGCTTGCATCTCTTTCAAATTATTATCTTCAAATACTGCTGTTCATTAGGTAGTATGAGGAGCATGAAATCACCCCACTTCATATTTACAGAAGGCCTTTGAACCGAATATCTTGATAAGTTATTGACATTATGACACTGATAATAATAATTTTTATGCAGCAAATGAATGCCTTGTGGCTCTAATGTAGATCTTCTTTCTTGGGGTCAAGATCCTGAACCTCTTTTTGCATATTTGTAAATTGGATGTGACAGTATTTCTTTTTAACACTAACTGATATGTTTGAAACTTCTTCCAAAGAAAGATGGCCCTTTCTTCAAGGTAAAAATATTTATTGGAAATACTCCATAGGAACAGCTTGTTCCGAGAGTTATTAAAGTATCTGTACTTCCAGATATTTGAAATATAACTGGACAAAGTCCTGAGAAAGCTGCTCTGGTTGACCCTCCTCTGATCAGGGGGTTTGAGCTTCTCTGAAATGCAAACTTCAAGTTCTTATAAGAGAAAAGTAAAATAATATCTAACAAACTAGTGATTTTCAAATAAAAAACAAGAAAAACTTCTGAAACACTGTCTCAATTAAAATCAAATACTTTCATTATAAGAAAACTTTTCACAAGAGGAGAAAATTCCCCTTACTGGCAACATTTCTTGAGCTTTTAACATTTCTTTGCTTTTCCTAATTAATCTTGGCCTCAAGGCCATAGGCATTCACTTACTTACAGTGACAACAAGAAATATACTGTGGTTATGTATTTCATGTTCAGTTCCTTTCCTCTGTTTCTCCAATTAAGTCTTCAGATAATTACCATATATGACTGCATTTTAAACACCTTTTGTAGCTGAGGATATACAGCATCCTGAAACCTTAATTAGATATGAAAACAAATTGCATAAAAAGTTGCAGAGGTCAGAGAATTTTGCATGGTCTACAACCTAATGGGAACACACAAGAGCTCTAACCATATTGTATAATAATTCATCTTGAAGTTAACTGTAGTGTGATAGAAAATATTAGCAGCAAGTACAACTAAAATATAATTTATTTTCCATCTAAATTTTGAAGGAAGGTGCCTACCCGTCATAGGAGCTGAACTAGATCTATTTCTATCATTAGAGATGTGCATGTTCTCTTTTAATTTCAGCAAAACACCTATTTCTGATTGATGTATTAATGTATAAAACAACTAGTAATGGCAGTAAGTAGAAATAGATCTTCACAGGAAAAATAAAATCTCTTAAAAAGAAAAAGATTTTTAAAAACCCCAATATAACAACAAAGGAGCAGAGATCATAAACTGCCAGACAGAGTAGATAAATATATATAATCTGTTGTACATATTCAAGATCAAATATTACACAATTAGCAAGAGATGCACCAAGTTTCAAAGAGCCAGTGTCATGCAGCATACAAAGATATAAGGAAGGAAATTTACATGGTTCAGGGTCTCGATACAGCTTAGTACAGCTGAATGTTCAATATATAATGTAGCTGTATTAGAGTATAAGACCAGTAGAAATTCTAGGTATATTCTTAATTTCACTATATTACAAGATATTTGCAGCAAAAGCCATTCACTACTGTTTTCATTTGCCTTTGGTTTTTGCTCTGTTCTATAAGTAAATGTACACGTATATTGCTATATGTGATGTGCTGAGAGGTATTTTTCCAACTAAGTGGGAAACATAAAGAAAAATTAATTTTAATGAAAAGGAAAAGGTGCAAATAAAGGTAGATATGATGGTGTCCGTCTTATCTACTCTTTGATGGTACTATGTACAAGAGGACTGCATTCTGGAAATAGCTTTTGACAGAATCAGTGGTATTTATTAACAAAAATCTACATTATCAAAAGTCAGGGTTATTTCAGCAGATCATGTGAAAACACATAGTCCCTACAACTCTTCTTTTCCTCAAATTTGCCTTACTCATCAACACCAAGTAAATGAACTGTGGTACTTTGAACAAGTGATGTTCAGTTATGCCTGAAGGAATGAATGGATCCTCCCAAATTTTACTGTTTTAGTCAATACAAATGAGGAACACTCCAGCTCCAACAGTTTGGAAAAGTTCTGTCTTAATCCAAACTCAAACTAATTAGAATAATGTGAATAAATATTATTGGAAGTGTTTCAGCCTTCATTCTCAGCTACCTTTATTTCAGCAAGGTCCAGGAGATACAATCTTAAGTAAAAGTTTGTCCTATTTTTACTGCAGCATTTGCAAAGGAGCAAAAATTTCCATCAGGAACCATTTTCAAAGCAAATTCCTCCACTGGCTCTTTATTCATGTGAAGTTATAAAACTCACAGGGCCTTCTATCTACTTATCTTAGTTAATATTCTTTCTCTATTTGTACATGTGCACTCTGCCAATTAAAAGAGCATACCTTCCTTCTGCTTATATCACTGCCCTTAATTAGAGGTTTAGATGCTTTCAAGAGAGAACAGAAAACAGCCCATCTGTTTAGGCAGAGGTTTATTTAACATTGCATATGTACAATCTGGATAACTACAGTCATACGATTACCAAACAGCAATTGCCTTAGTCAGATAGCTTTTATGTCCTTAAACAACTTCAGATGAGTGGATTCCTTTTAGGTAGCCTTTTATTTACCTCAGTTCAGGAAAATCCAACACTTTATTCATAACTGCTATAATACATATTAATGCCTGTTAGCTAACTAATTGCCAATCTTGTTTCCTAATTTAGGTAAATATGATTAGGATTACACTGTAAGAATTTTACCACTAAAATAAAACTTTATGAAAAAAAAAGCCCTTTCTACTCTTTATTTCATTTACCAATATGAGGAGCAGCAGTTATACCTCTTTGATTTTTTTACATATATGTTGTTTTTGTGACAAGCTTTCAGTACTGTACTTCCAATAAGTGGGAAACACAAATTGTATATCATCTGCAGTTCATACACTGCCTTTGAATTAAAGC
>VXBU01015908.1:200818-229164 GCA_013400315.1 Bombycilla garrulus | reverse complement strand
ACTATACTTGGAAAAAAAAAGGGAGGGGGTGGAGATAAGAATGAGAACAGTTATTCACTTCTTAAGTGGTGTACACCAGCTAAACCACTGTGTACATCATACAGTGACAGAGAAAACAGAAGCAAGAAGGCAGAATATACCAGGTTAATTTCTTTATCCCATTTTTTAGAATTTTCTTCTGCCTTCAGAAAACCCAAGCTATAACATAGCAACATAATTTCCAAGATTTTTTAATAAATGAACTCCTAAGAAGCTAATAGTTATGCTAAAATGTTCATATATGAGAGGGTGCTATCTAAAACCAGACCTTTTCATATGTCTATGCATTCACTATCAGCATAATTCAGTGCCTTCACTTTCTACAATTTTGTTAATGTGGTTGTTGATCTAGCATATTCTTATTAAAATACATTTATTTAAAACTGCAATATTATTGTACGTTTAGCATGTCAAGATATGAAAGGTAAAAGTGGACAAATAGACTTGGGTGTAAATGACAACATAATCTTCAGATACATATAACTGCAGTCTCCTGGAATACACTTAACCATCAAAGCTGAATGTCTGGAATCATGTCTGCTTTTTTGTTAATGCAAACTCCTTCTGTCTTTGGAAATCAATTCTATATGGGCAAAATTGTGTAAACACAGATTTCTGCTCCTCCAGATTTTTGTTTAATTAACTTTTCCTCTTGCTCTTCACTGACAATTAACCCCAGTCCCTTTCTGAAAACAAGGGATCTCTTTAAAATAGTTCAAGATCATGGCAATGATTATGATTGTGTTTGTGGTTTAACAATTATCTAACAACAACTACAACAATGACAACAAAAATATGCAAATACATTTATGTAGATTATCCAAATTTCTCAATTTTCTGATATCTTTTCATTTATGTTTGTTTTGTTACTTTTAATTGTTATTACAGTTTTCCTCAAATATGTATGTCTATAATTCAGGGGACTCCTGCTAAGTTGTGAAGAATTAATTTGTGCTATAAGTTGATATATGACAACATGGAGTCATCTAAGATTCCAGTATACTGCAAAGCAATATTTCATTCTAGTGCACCACATGGTCCAAGAAACAATTGTAGTGGTTCAGAATGAGGGAGAGACCATATGAGATCTCTCATTCTGAGAGATCATTCAGAAGAATGAGGGAGGCATCATAGTTCCAGAATACAGTCTCGACTAGAAGAAACTAAAGCTGCCCAGAGATATGTGCATCACAACAAAACCCTGTGGTCAGCAGGGCTGACTCATGATGCATGTCAAAGACTTATTTACTAAAGGATCAATAGAAGACCCCACTGATGATCAGAGAGAGACAAGTCATTACACCATATCAAACATGAATTATGAATTGTTGTTTTCAGCCTTTGTGAAATAATTTCTCTACACAGATAATTTTGGAATTTTAGAACCCCTTAAACCATGATTAAAACTACAGCACACTCACTTCAATAGGAAATAATTTAAGGTATCCTGTTTGGTCACTCCTCTCCCATTTTCTTTTTACTGAAATGATGGCCTACTGAAGTAGAGAAACTTCCACCCACAACCTGCATTCTTCAATGAAGTTAGAGCAATAAAGTTTTCCAGTTCCCAGGCTCCAGTCAGGGAGCTCACTTAAGTCCTCTCACTGCCGATTGCAATGCTTAAGGTATCTCCATCAGGAAGATCACTGCTAGCTCCTGGTACCTTGTCAAACACCCTCTAAAGCTTCCAGCTAAGATTTATAACTATGGGAATATAATGGCAATTGTAACACTACAATAAGAGACAGGAATAAAAAATAATCCTATATCAAAAGATATAGGAAAGTAAGGTAAATCAAAATATTCACAACAGAGCCTATGTGCACAGGTTTTTTACTGTAAAATAAAGAGTTTATATGCTCCACTGAAATGATATGAATATTGTCTGTGAAAGCTCAGATCGAATCAGTGCTTCAGAAAGACTCTCAGCATATAATGGCACAGCAGATCTCATCATAGGAATCTTAAAATGAGTATTCTCCATAAAACGTACAGTGGTCTGCAGTGTAAACATGACTTTGGACTGCTTAGACACTCAGACTATACAATATATGTGAGTTGAGGTGTCCCTCTTGTCACTGTCACTGTAGATACCATTTTCTTTTTCACGAAGATGCTTACTTGCTGAAATATTTGTGTTTTTCTATTACCAAATGAATTACTCCCATATTAGAAATAAATGTACTGCTCAGGTTGATGCATAAAAACATTGTTAAGAGAGAACTTGATTATTAACCTGCTGTTGCTTGGCACTTCAGTTGCCTGGCTACCTTTCAGGATGATTCTACTATGAAGAACCTACATCTTCCCTCCTTTGCAGGAGTTCCCTACTGGTCCCTCTATTTATCTTCCCTCCTCAGACAGTGATTGCATTCTCTTTCAATTACCTCAGTATCAGCTTAAAAAGACATCACTATTTCATCTCGCTTGGAACAAGTTACAATGAAAAGCAAAAAAAAGAAACCTACACTGACAAGAAGACCAGGTGTTTCTGTCAAACTGCTTCTGTGATACATTTCCACTTTCAACAAAGCGAAAACCTCATCATTTAAACATATTTATTTTTCCCTATTTATTTTAGAAAGAGTGGAGATAAGGAATTTATTTGAAAGCTGTCTTGTTATAAAATAATCTCCAGATTATTAAAAAACACACCAAAGGGAGAAAAAGAGGAGATACTGTGAAGAAAGAAAAGAAGCAGGGAAACCATACATGGGTGTATCTTATACATCTTTTATATTTGAAATGTTTATACAAACTCTAATATAGTGTATATATACTCCAGTATATTGTGTATGTATATATAATATATATTTAGATATATATAATATGTATATATCAAATAGATGCTTATCATATTTGGAATATTTGAAGATAAGTTTTCTCACATGCAAGAAATATATTTGAATTAGTGTAGCTCCTCTTCAACCTGATTCAGACAATTTAGAATCTGAGAAGATGCTTTATATTTTTCACTTGGTGCACAATATTTATGTTTAGCCTGAGTTGGGTTTTTTCCTTCCAGAAATAAATTAAACCATGCACCTCAGAGCCTTACCCAAATACTTCTTGCATTCTGACAGGGTTGGTGCTGTGACAACTTCCCTGGTCTCCAGCCTCTCATTTCACAGTCTGTCTGTGAATCCAGAGTTGCCCCATCCCCAGCTGCAGAATCCGGCCAGCACTTTCCTTGCTGATCTTCATACAGTTGCCCAGCCATCTGATTTGTCTAGGTCTCCTTGAAGGNACTATGAAGAACCTACATCTTCCCTCCTTTGCAGGAGTTCCCTACTGGTCCCTCTATTTATCTTCCCTCCTCAGACAGTGATTGCATTCTCTTTCAATTACCTCAGTATCAGCTTAAAAAGACATCACTATTTCATCTCGCTTGGAACAAGTTACAATGAAAAGCAAAAAAAAGAAACCTACACTGACAAGAAGACCAGGTGTTTCTGTCAAACTGCTTCTGTGATACATTTCCACTTTCAACAAAGCGAAAACCTCATCATTTAAACATATTTATTTTTCCCTATTTATTTTAGAAAGAGTGGAGATAAGGAATTTATTTGAAAGCTGTCTTGTTATAAAATAATCTCCAGATTATTAAAAAACACACCAAAGGGAGAAAAAGAGGAGATACTGTGAAGAAAGAAAAGAAGCAGGGAAACCATACATGGGTGTATCTTATACATCCTTTATATTTGAAATGTTTATACAAACTCTAATATAGTGTATATATACTCCAGTATATTGTATATATAATATGTATTTAGATATATATAATATGTATATATCAAATAGATGCTTATCATATTTGGAATATTTGAAGATAAGTTTTCTCACATGCAAGAAATATATTTGAATTAGTGTAGCTCCTCTTCAACCTGATTCAGACAATTTAGAATCTGAGAAGATGCTTTATATTTTTCACTTGGTGCACAATATTTATGTTTAGCCTGAGTTGGGTTTTTTCCTTCCAGAAATAAATTAAACCATGCACCTCAGAGCCTTACCCAAATACTTCTTGCATTCTGACAGGGTTGGTGCTGTGACAACTTCCCTGGTCTCCAGCCTCTCATTTCGCAGTCTGTCTGTGAATCCAGAGTTGCCCCATCCCCAGCTGCAGAATCCGGCCAGCACTTTCCTTGCTGATCTTCATACAGTTGCCCAGCCATCTGATTTGTCTAGGTCTCCTTGAAGGACATCTCTGTCTTTGAGGAGTCAACAGCTCCTTCCAGTTTTGTATCATCTGCTAATTTGCTTATTATCCCTTCCAGTCCTGAGTCCAAAACAGTTATGAAGATCTTGAAGACCAAAGGTGAGGATGGAGCCTGCAGAACCCACTAGTGACAGGGCACCAGCCTGATATCATCTCATTCACTGTAATCCTCTGTGCCTGACCTGTGAGCCAGTTTCTCACCCATTGCATAATGTGTTTATCCAGCTGTGTGCTGGACAATTTGTCTGGAAGGATGCTGTGTGAAACAGTATTGAAATCTTTACTGAAATCCAGAAAGATTATGTCAACTGGCTTCCATTATCAACTCAGTGTGTTGCCTTGTCATAAAAAAGAAACCAGGTTTGATAAGCAGGGCTTTCCTCTCATGAAACCATGTAGACTGTGACCAATGACTGTGCTGTCTCTTAAGTGTTTTTCAGTATCTCCCAGAACAATTTTCTCTAAAACTTAACCAGGCAATGAAGTGAGATTAATAAAATTATGAAAGTTTTGCTAGCAATGGGGACCTGTACCGTCAAGAAACTTGTGCAGGAGATGTTGTCACCAGTCCAATTATGGTGCTAAGTAATTAAAATTCAGATACAGGATTACATATATTTTAGAAAAAGTGTAATAGTGAATTTTTAGGGAGATAACAGTTTACTCCAAAATGTTTCCAGGGGCAAGCAGGCAAACACTGGTTTGAAATAGCTGGGAAAAAAAATGGCCAAAACATTTGTTTTTATTTCTTGACATAACTTTAATGCATGAGTGCATTTATCAAATCCATTTATTTCAGGGTCATTTTCTTCAAATCTGTTATAGCAGTGTTTGAAAATGAGTAGACAAGCGCTTAAACCTTTGCAGCAACATGCAGTTCAAACATAACACTCTCACCTCCCCTACCTCCTGTCCAGAAGGTTGGTTGGAGAAGATATTAAAGCGAGGAACAATAGGACTGATCTAGATTCAATTCTAGGTTTATGTCTGTTAAATTACAGACGAGTACCCAAAAAGCATCTATGAAGATCTTTTATTGAAAGAAAGCAGAACCATCTGAAAGTCAGATAAAAAATGCCATCATGGAAAGCTTGGATCTACAACAAACAAATGATGGAAAACCAAAGATTTCAGTGTGGGTGGGTTCTGAGATACTGCCATGGTGATGGTGCTGCTGCTATTTTGATTAAACAATGGTAAATTGTGCATGGCTGACTGATGAAAAAGAAACTAATTAGTGACTAAGATTCCTGGTACCATCAGAGCAAACCCTGTTCTAGCTGTACTAAACTGCTTGTACTCACTTGGGTATAGTCCTGGGAGATTCAGATGTCCTTTTGGCATCCTGCATGGGAGACCACCAGGAGATTTTAAGTATCAAAGGCAAAAGCCAGGGATTCATGACTGAAGTCTAGATGACAAAAAGCAGATGAGGGAGCTGATTTGGTCTGGCTTTTTGCTAACCATGGAGAAAATTGAAGAACTATCCTACCACATACAATGCATCAGAATGTCAGCTGAGGTGTTTTTTTTTGCTCTACATCTGAGGGTAGGGATGAACCTTGTCATATTTTGATCTTACCCAAACCCCCAAATCACTATTGTTATAACAAAAATATGAAAGATGAGACACAGGCAACAATATTTGACATTATACAGGCAGCCCACTGGGTTTTCAGAATCTCAGCAAAGCTCTGACTGCTTTGTAAAATGCCATGGAAAATCATATGCATTAGTTTTACCTAAAGAAAGTAGCCTTCATGTAATGAAAATTGTTTGAACAATAATCCATCCTTGACAGATTCCTGCATAGGTAGCATGAAAAAAGAAAAAAATTTTATTTGCAAGCATAAAGACTGAAAGTGAAAACAATTTAGATAAAAGCTCCACTAATAAGTTCAAAAATTTATGAGATGTTCCTTGCACAAAATATATTCAAGGAAATATATACTTGCACATTATACATATTTATTTATATACATAGCCACATTTTGGCTTGCATTTATCCATGGTAGTAACCTCTTCATTACAGTCATTCCTGGAGCTTTCAAAATTGTATCACATAAGATGTCAAACTCTTAGTGTCCATGTTTTTTCAAATTTTTTTTCCTTAGACCAATGTCCTCAAATTCTTTTTATTTTGTTTTGTTTATAAATCTCCAATTTAAAATTTTTACTTAAAGCTTGGAGGTGGTTTGGGAGTCATCATTAACACAGAAATCATTAGAAAGCCCAATTATGGTCTATTACTCATTTTTAGTACATATATTTTCTCATTTTTGATCACAGAGGGTTTGTAAAAAGAGAATAAAAGACCTTTGAATAGGTTCTTTGGTGGTATATTGTAAACTTCAATTATTTGTTCCCAGAAACATTTTCTTTTAACAGAGAAGTGAAATCTTTTTTAAATGGTGCATGATTCAGAAACCCCTGCTAGAAAAGTATTAAACATTCTTTCATTAATAACAGTAATCTGTATTCCCAGAGAGCACTGTCACTTTAAAATGTAGATCCAAAATGTCTTTTTTTTGTCCACAGTCCATCATTAAACTGAAGTAATTTTATACCCGCAATGTTGTAGCTACCACTTCTTCCTGCGAAGGAGGAGGACGTCATGCTGTTAATGAACAGCTGTCACTCACAAACCTGCATGCGAAGCAATTGGCTGAAACCATTAGTCTGGAATGGTCAAAATTTGCTTCCCCTGTAATTTTCTCCAGATTTCCTCTTCTTGGCTTCCAAACTACAGTAACTCACCACATCTAGTTCATGGTAAAACCATGGCATGAAGAGAAAACCAGGCAATTCTCTTTCAGAGTCAAGAAAACTAATATTGTTTTTCATCTCAACATTTCCTGTAACACACACAGTGTGGTGGATTCTCTCTCATACTTAATGATTTTTGACAACCAGTGATCTCAGAGGGAAGAGCAGTTTTCCTCTCTCCAAAAATGCTAGTTTTCTCAGGCAGGCAAAAGTTCACAGGGAAGCTGGTGGGGTCCTTCTGCTTTGTAATCGTATTTTGTAAAGCATAATCATCCAACCTACCTGAAAAAGCTTAACTTCCCCCTCCAAATACAGTCCTGGCTTTGAGTGTCAGACAGTTTTTGTCCCTTTACAAAAGGAGATGATTGTACTTTTCACCAGTAACAGCAGACTGTAAGAGAGAGCAAGATAAGAGGAGGTCTGTCAGCTGATATGTTGACATTTTCTTATACATGTCAGCAACAAAGTTATTTTGATTTGAAAGTCAGTCTAGATTATTGCTAAATTTCTTCCATAAAGAGCTTGAGTTTGTTAAAAGGAGCGCACCACTGCTATCCTAAATACACACACACACACACACACACACACACACACACGAACTTCTGTAAATATCTTATGAAAATCCTTATTCCATTTTCTTTCTACCACATGTGCATCTCAATTTCTAGCTTCAGTGAAGATAGAGTGAGGGGAGAGAAAGAATAAGAATGGAAAGTGGGGGCGGGGGCAGCTTTAGTTTAAAATGCAGACAAATCTGCCTTTTCTGCTTGATGGCCTGTAACATTTCCATGTAGTGTACTTTGCATGGCAGAATAGCTACTAGTAATAGAATTTCTCACAGTGGAGGTTAATTACTTTTCAGCTACAGCGAAATAAATTTCCTGTCAAGCCCAGTGACAGGAATATGCCACTGTCACCATTTTTACCTGCAGTTTTAATTCACTGTTAATATTTGACACTAGCTTGCATTCAGGGGGCTGATCTTCTGAACAGTAGGCTTTCCCAAAGGAATCGGACAGACTGGCAATAATGTAGTATCAAGATATGTGGAAAAGAGTACACTTTGCCTCTCCTGAGTGCACTTCAAAGATGATTGCCTGACCTGTCTCTCAAAGAACAAAACAGAACCTCGTATCTGGTGAAATAAAAATGGCATGGCAAGATGCAACTTAAAATCCAGGGCAGAAGAGTCTGATCAAACCTTATGCTAAGCAAACCTACATAACATACCACTTCCTGTCTCCTTTTTGATGTGATTTTTTTCTCCTAGCTTTTAAGAGTCCATTTTTTTTGAGCCTGAAAATTTTACTAAAAGTGCTGAGCTCAATGGATAAGGCATCTTATGTGGTAATGAGTGATAAAACTTTCTCCTAATTGCTTTCATAGTCTTCAAATTAGTTTTCACATTTCTTTGTCTTGAAATAAATCTATTCTTCTAGAGAGACAATAATGCCATTTATCAAGTGTTGGTGATATGCATTGTGTCATTCTTATCACTAGCTAATGAAAAGTCTTATATGAGGTCATGTCTGTAATCCTTAGGGACATAAAATTTTACCTAGGAATTTCCAGCCTCCACTCAGACTGGTTAGATCACAAAGGATATTTATTGACTCATTTAGCTTCCCTAGTCAGTCTTATTTTCCAACAATTTAGTGATTTTCATTATTCTAGCAAACCAACATGCTTTTAATTTTGCCTGGTTGGGTACCTGACCTGACAAAGAGGGGTGGTTATACGTGAGGCTTATTAATTCACCACTCAGGAAACATAAGAGAAACAATGTTTTTACTTTTACTAAAATTCAAACCAGAAAGCAGAATATGAAATATCAGGATTTTTATCATACAGGACTTCTCCCCACAGAGGTAGCCTCGGTAGTTTCTCACTACCTATGCTCTTCCTCTTCAGGAGGTGGTCTGTGACAGAACTGTGAAGGAGCCAGGCCAGATGAACATGTGAAGCACATGAGAGCTGTGGGAAGCTAAGGGATTTTGGTAGCTACCAGAGCAGATGAAAGGTTTCTGGATCTGGTTAACTTCTTGCCAAACCAAGAGTTCTTAATCCTTCCCATAATTATGCTAAACCATAACAGGCTCTTTGATAAAGTCTTGTAAGCCAGTAGAAATACCAAGGAAGATTGCGTGCATATTTTGTGAACAGAACCTATTGGCAACACAGAGAATTAAAGGATTTTCAAAAGCAAACAGGCTGAAGTTTTCATAAATGATGATGTCAAGATTTCTTAGGTTTCAAAGGAGTTGTCTGAATTTCTACACCACCCTGTCATTCAAGATCCCTTCCAGAAGGACCTGTGCACGTTCAAGACATGAATCCATGGAAAGCTCATAAGGCTCAATAAGGCCAATGGCAAGGTTCCATGCTTGAGGTACTGCCAGTATAAACATAAGGTGGGGAATTAGGCTATTTAAAGCACCCCTGTGGAGAAGGAATTGGGTTATATATGAGAGGCTGGACATGTACTGGCAATGGACAAAACCTAATGCATCCAAAGCAGCATAGCCAGCAGGGAGAGTAAGTTGTTTCTTCCTGTCTGCTCTGCCCTTCTCATGCCCCACCTGCCATGCTGCATGCAGATCTGGGGGCCCCAGCACAGGAAAGCCACAGGCCTGTTACAGTGAGTCCACATGAGGCCATGAAGATTATTGGAAGGCTGGAGCACCTCAGCTATGAGGAAAGATTGAGAGAGTTGAGGTTTTTCAGCTTGAAAAAGAGAAGGCTCTGAGGAGATCCTACAGCAGTCTTCCAGCACCTAAGAGGACCCTGCAGGAAAGTAATAGGACTAGAGGTAGATGCAGACTAGACACAAGAAAGAATTTTTTTTTACAATAAGGGCAGTAAAAGACTTACTGCTCATTGCAGAGAGGGATGAACTAGATGACCTTAAAAGGCCTTTTCCAATCCATAGAATTCTACGGCTTTATGAAGTCCAATTAGGATTGCATGAGCATGAGCTTTAAAAATGAACCTGGAAAAGATTGGGGCCTTGTTCAGAAGGTCGTTGCATGAAGTGACTTGAGTCAGAGCTGGGCAGCACATACTGTGCTTAACACCTGGGTCCCTGATGATATTGAAGTCAGAATTTATGGAAAAAAATGGAAGGGAAATCTGGATTCCCGCCTCCATTTAAGGAACAATTACAAAAAATTACAAAAGTTGGGTTACAGTTTCTCCTGTAGAAAATACTTAATTTTAGCTACAGAGATTGGTTATAAATAGGGAGGCAATAGATACAATTGATTTTATTGTTTTTTAAGGAAGTGGAATGGAATTCCTGTTTTTTCAAACCATAGGAGACATCAGAATTTTCCAGATCTTTAAAAACTCTCAAATCTTTTGTGGCAATGTAGTTAGAACAATTGGCTCTACTGAAATTGGCTTTTTTTCAGAGCATTAGGTTTAATTCTGACCCTTAAAGCACAGATGAAATTGTGGCTTAGAAATAAAGCTTGCCCAGAAGGGTACTATTCAGAACAGTTTGAATTTCTGACTCAGTTGCTGCACTATTTGAAACTGCTTTATGTTGCTTGACTCATTCATTTCTGTGAAAATCTATATTAGTGAAATGCCAGCTCCTTTATGGCAGCATATCGGTTTTTTAAAGGTGTCTGTAGCTTTATAACACTAACAAACCAGACATTTCTCTTTTAGAAAAAGTTCCCATAGTGTGGTTTCAACCTTTCACTAAGAAAAAGAGCCCTAGGCAGCACAGGGGACATCATATTTATTTCACTGAAATGTTCACACTGGTGTCATTCAGCATTTTAGAATATGTCCTTATATGTTTCACTTAAATACCCATCAACACTCATAAAATTATAAAGAAATATTCTTAATCTTCATTTTGTGCTCCTTGGTTTTCATTTTGCTGTCAATAATTTATGTTAGTATTCATATAGAAACAAAATTTCAATGTTTATATTCCAGTGCCTGTGTCTTGGAACCTCAATTTCTTACCTCTGAAACATTTGTGAAACTTTAAACAGAAAGCTATAACATCACACAGAAAACAAACATGACCAGATAAGCTCTAGAGAAATCAAACCTTAAATGTGGAAATACACTGAATTCCATGTGAAATAAATGAGAAGGTGTGTAAGCTGCCTACAGATGTAGGTACGTGTTTTTCTTACTCGGTATTTTAGTTTCTCCTCCTTACACTTCCTTCACAGCAACTGTTCAATGTTGGAAAATGCTATAGAAAGATGTCATCTCAAATTGCATTGTGGTAACTTGAATGTTGTCATAACTGAAAGATCAGGCACAGTTTCCCAAGGGATCCTGCTGTTGTTGAAAGTAATTGCCTATGGCTAAAGTAATCTGTTATGAAATCAGATAAATGCATCATGAGGTCATCTTAAGAGAAGTGTGATTTACATTTGTCACTTTCATATTTAGCTATTTCCACATATTTTAAATTAAGAATATAGCAAATACATGTAATATTTGTAATGGAATGAGTAGAAGGTACTAAATACCTTGTTTACCACCACCTTGAGCATGTAAAATTAACAAACGCACAACAGTTTGTTTAAGAAAACAGAGAATTAACTTTGGCACCTGTTTTGAAGCTGTTTTGCAGCTGTGGGACTATAAAGGTAAGAAAAATTGGCATTTGTGCTTAGAAGGCACCTCAGAAAGACAGTGATTCCTCTACTTCTTCAACTCTTTTTTTTTTTTAATTTCTCGCATTCTGATTTCCCACACCATACATCGCATGCTGCAAAATTATTATTAATAAGAAACACTATGTTCTATTTTGGTTGTCTTAAAAACATTAGCAAAAGATGTCATTTATCATCATATTTTAAATTAAAGCTTGGATGAAAGAGCACACAGCAGTGCATCTTGGAAGTCATAGCTGTGAAGAAAAGCACTTTCTGCTATTTTCTCACTGATTGTAGCTAATGTTAAAATAATTACTGGTAAAGGGTCTCCCTGCTGTTTGATTGCCAAGTTCCACAGTTGCAAGGACTTCAGGTTCTTCCCTATTTGAAACTTTAGTTGGCTTAGTTCAGGCTATTTTATATGTCTCTTTGCATGTTATCAAAATCCCTTAACACCTCAAGCTCCTTTCGTCAGAGACGTACCAAAATTGCAGTCTTAATGAAGATGCATTGGGAAGGAGCATGTGTATTTCAGTGATTTTTTCTTTCTTTAAATAAAAGATAAAAAAGGTTAGTTAGTTAGGTTGCTAAGTGTTGATTGGAAATGAAGTAGAAATGTGCTGGCTGTGGACTTTATTAATTGTTCTGGTTTACCACAATCATCCTTGTTACTGAGAGCACTTTGGGAGCAATGCAACTCCAGCAAGAAAGGGCAGCCAAAATACTCTTCTAGAAAAATACATATTCACTGGTTTTTGTCTCTGAGAACCTGTGCCTTGAGGTTTTTTTTCTATCCGGCTGACTGTACTGGGATTCTTGCTCTTAAAATTGAAATTTTTGCTCTTGAAATGGTATATCTTAAAGTCGCTTTTCTTTGACACTCATTATATGTGTTGTTACAAGTTAATAACTAGGAAAAGTGCAAAAAGCTTACCCAAATTAAATAGTTAAGGAAAAATACAATGACAATGTGTGAATCATTAAGCAAAGTCACCAAAGGATGTTTGTAATTTTAAGCATCATACAAAGGCAGCATTCAGATTCAAATTCAGATATGTTTAATAATCATATGATACAAACATAATTCCCTCTCTCAGTTCCTCCCAAAACTGTGGTCTGTGTTGTGGGGATCGTCACCCAGTTAACTGCTGTTTGTTCATCATATCCTTAATCAGGACACTGCTGGGACCATATTGCTTCTTACAATAATTCCTGTTAAAACATGAATCATTTTTAAAAACCCTTCACCTTTCCTTCCTCTCTAAATCTGTAGGTATTGGGAAATCTCAGTCACAAATTGTATGAGTCTGGACAATATTTACACTTTTTATTCTGAGAGGAAATCACCACACTTTGCTATGACTGGCTTGTACTATCACACACAACTCCTTATCACTTTGCACTGTACTGTGTGGACAGCTATGTGCTTTGGAGTAGCTGTTATTTTTAGGTGAAATATCACCACCTATAGAATACAATCAGGACTACTGATAAAATGTAAAGTAGAAATATAAAGATGGTTGATTATTTTCCATTAGATTCAAAAATTTCATTCTATCTTCTGTCTTTTTGCATCATCTCCAGTGTGATATCCTGGAATGGAGTTCCTGACACGTAATAGAAAGTTGTGTTGAAAACATTAATAAGTTCCTCAGTTCAAGCAGTCCATGTTATCTCAGAAGTAAATAAAAAGTCTCCCGACCTTTTCATTTTCTTCTGAAACAACAGGCTTGAGAGGAAATATTTTGCCAATTGTTTTACTTTTAAATTGCAATTCCATGATTGGTATCATTTCTGGGTCACCCATAGCAACCATTACTCGAAACCACAAGAACAGTCCATGCTGCATTTAAAATTCCTTTGGGTTAAAGTCCAAGTGCTATAATTTATCTGACTTGTTATTTGGTTTTGGCTTGTTTTATTTTTTTTTTCTCTCATTTTACAGGAATCAAATTCACTGCCTTGAAAAATCCTGTTATTTCATTACAGTGTCTCTCTCTTTTCAATATATAATTATGTGGGTACTTGGCACTAAAGAATCAGTTTCTGTATCTAATAAGAAATTAATCACTGCACTGAGGTAATTCATGTCATGTACATGCAATCAGTGGCCAGAACTGTAATTTCAGTGCAAATGAGTCTCAGGCCAATACAGAGATCAACCCAATTGAATTCTTTTTGGTCCAATATAGTGGATTGAATTTTATTTCAATTTTAATAGTGACCATGAAGTAATCTAGATATCCAGACTCTTGTTTGTTAGGGAATCTGTCTAAATCTTATTTAGGAGCATGTAGAACTGACTCATAAGATTCTTGGATCTTCCTATGTATGTGCAATTGACTAACTAATGTTGAAATTAGTGTAATGAGCTGTCCTAGAAACATACGTCTACCTGACTTCTGTAACTACATTTGAATCCTGTCATTTCCCCCAGAGCCAACTGTCTCTCCTCTAAAGTAGATCTGCGCCTTCTGTTTAAGGCCAGTGACATGGCAGAATTTCATGGCTTAATTCCCTTATAGACAACATGATGGTTTTTATGTATTGTACATGGGGATCAGGCTAAGGCCTGCACTAGTTCTCAAACTATCCAGGCACTGCCCGCTGTCCAGATCCTAAACTGGTGCCCAAACCTGCACATTTATCTTATCTAATTTGCGAGTGTAGGCACAGCCAACCAAACCCCACCTACTTTTCTCTGTAAGGCAAATGAAGATGGTAGATAGGAGAAAACAAAACACAGTAAGAAAAGCAGAGTAATTTTGGTCCTAAATTGCATTTAGTGCTGCATTGATTAACAAAGAGGAAATATGCTGTCATAGACAACCGCAAAAATCACCTTTATTTTTTTTTTTTTGAAACAGAGAAAGTGGTTGGATTTCTTTCACAAAATGACCCTTGATAGAAAATCACAGGAATGATATGAAAACTATGCGAGAATAAGTAATTCTTAAAAAAAAACCAACTTATTGATGTCAAATGAGATGACATGAGAGCATGTGTTAAATGCTGGTTTCAATTTTTGGTGTTTTCATGAGATCTTCAAATACTTAAAACTTACACATTACCCTACTTGTCCCAGATTAACCTCCAATAACATTAACTCTGGCTAATGTCTCCATTATTTCTTACCACTTATGTTGAAGTTTTTGAATACTCTAGTGAACTAACTCCCCTTTAGAAGTCACGTATGTCCCTAAATACCATAGAGTTTAATCAGCTATGGTGTAATTTTAAATGTCAAGGCCAAGGTCTGTCAGATATAATTTGTTCTTTTACTGAAATTTGGATGCATGTTTTAGTTAAATTGAGATTGTCCATTTCAAGCAAAGTCCCAATTATGGGACACAAAATGAATTCAGTTCTTGCTGAAGAAGTAAAAGATTTAACAATAACTCCAAAAACGAATTGATCAGCAGACCTCAACATAATTTCTCCCATTCCACCAGCTGCCACAGCCGAGCTGTCCTGTACAAACCACTTGACAAAGTCTGTCGCTGCAGTTACTGCACTATTTATAGCTGCACTGTTTATGCCTCTACAGTTATAGCAGCATCAGCACTTTAATTATAAACCTTATTATCCAAAGAATTACTACTAAGCAACAAAAAATCACCCTCAGCTGCAAGTTTGGATGTGAAGAGTTCTCAAGTGCAATTTGCTCTTAGGTTGTGGTAGGCCAGATTCAGTGCCTGCTGAATACTGAATGCAAGAGAAAAATTTAAAAAAACTGTCAGAGATGTATAATTTTTAACACTGTTTAATGTGAGCAAAGAGTTGTGCGTGAAAAAAACCAAAAAATAGGACATTTTTCCCCTTATGATTTAGAATTTAATTTTTAAATTATATTTTTGCAGCATAAATATTGGTTTAGCATTACTGGCTTAGTTGAAACGCAACTATATTGAAAGTGTTAAGTTAATCTACAGTAATGGAAAGATATTGCACTATAAAGACATACCATACCTTTCCCTACAAAATGCAAACCTTTGTGTTCCCCATTGCTCAGAATTATGGACTCAGAACTGAATATTTCAGTATTTTTTTTTTCTGTCTGTTTTTTTTCCCCTACTTTTTATCATGTGGGGACATTTACAGGCAAAATCAACATAATATTTGATTTTCCATCTATATCTAAAACATTGAGCAACTGATCTATTCAAGAGAAAACAAGATCTTTCCTTATTTCAATCTCTTCAGTGTTCCATGAAGCATTACAAAACTTTCCAAAAAGGATAAACACAAAGAGACACAAATATAAATTAATAAACCTAAACGCATACATAGACATACTTTTAACTGATCTGCCATGTCTTTATTGCAGAGCTATCAGCATTATTTATTTGAAAAATTTCTTTGGCTAATTTTTGCATTTTCCTTCAATATAATCCCACTTAATTTCCCCTTTCCTTGGATATCAAATAACAATAAAGGGTTGATCTTTTCCCTGCAATTGTTCCATAATTTGTCTATAGGTGTGTGTTTTGTTCACCTTGTCCTACATAGATGGAATTATTGTCTATTGAAATACTATTGAAAGTATGTGCACTTGTGTCTATATGAAATAAAATATAATTTGGATTAATATTTATTTTATTTTATTTTATTTTATTTTATTTTATTTTATTTTATTTTATTTTGGTAGGGAATTTGGATTTTGTGTGTACTTCTGGCACTGTTCTTTTCCTTGATGAGCCTCATACTGTGAGATATAATCAGGTACAACTCAAGCAATGAATGAAGCAGATCTCTATACAATTTTTGAACAGCATGGTTCTGTTCAATTATATGAGACAAGATCAGTTGTNACCAAAAAATAGGACATTTTTCCCCTTATGATTTAGAATTTAATTTTTAAATTATATTTTTGCAGCATAAATATTGGTTTAGCATTACTGGCTTAGTTGAAACGCAACTATATTGAAAGTGTTAAGTTAATCTACAGTAATGGAAAGATATTGCACTATAAAGACATACCATACCTTTCCCTACAAAATGCAAACCTTTGTGTTCCCCATTGCTCAGAATTATGGACTCAGAACTGAATATTTCAGTATTTTTTTTTCTGTCTGTTTTTTTTCCCCTACTTTTTATCATGTGGGGACATTTACAGGCAAAATCAACATAATATTTGATTTTCCATCTATATCTAAAACATTGAGCAACTGATCTATTCAAGAGAAAACAAGATCTTTCCTTATTTCAATCTCTTCAGTGTTCCATGAAGCATTACAAAACTTTCCAAAAAGGATAAACACAAAGAGACACAAATATAAATTAATAAACCTAAACGCATACATAGACATACTTTTAACTGATCTGCCATGTCTTTATTGCAGAGCTATCAGCATTATTTATTTGAAAAATTTCTTTGGCTAATTTTTGCATTTTCCTTCAATATAATCCCACTTAATTTCCCCTTTCCTTGGATATCAAATAACAATAAAGGGTTGATCTTTTCCCTGCAATTGTTCCATAATTTGTCTATAGGTGTGTGTTTTGTTCACCTTGTCCTACATAGATGGAATTATTGTCTATTGAAATACTATTGAAAGTATGTGCACTTGTGTCTATATGAAATAAAATATAATTTGGATTAATATTTATTTTATTTTATTTTATTTTATTTTATTTTATTTTATTTTATTTTATTTTGGTAGGGAATTTGGATTTTGTGTGTACTTCTGGCACTGTTCTTTTCCTTGATGAGCCTCATACTGTGAGATATAATCAGGTACAACTCAAGCAATGAATGAAGCAGATCTCTATACAATTTTTGAACAGCATGGTTCTGTTCAATTATATGAGACAAGATCAGTTGTGTATGACCTAAATGGAAAGTAGACTATTTTTACTTTACTGGCAAGAGTTACCCCTTGCCAGTTCTCATATCCCCTCCTAATGTTGTGACTTTATGCAGAAGTAAATCAACAAGAGGAATCTGTGAATTCCCCAAGCCAGTATCTCTCAAAATATGACTTCACTACCAGGGATTCAAAGGCAGTAAAGAGTACCTGATTGTCTTCAGAAGTGATCTTGCTCACTTTAACCAAAAAGAGAATTTGTGATTTATTTTGCTGGATATGTGTAATACCTGAATTACCACGAAATATGTGAAAATAAACACATCCATTATATGCCAACTTTAGTGGTCTCCTTGCAGCTTTATTTTCATGCCAATCAGTGTCTGCATGGTATTTTAACAAGGAGTATTTTAGCATAAGTGAATGGGAGCTTCATTACCAAGAATTCTGAAAAGCTTCTAGAGAACACTTGGAGTCCTTTCCTGAAACAGAATTGTATTCAATTATATGCAGATGAGTCACTGGAAAGATTCACATCAAGATTTCCTGTGATCCAAATTTATTGACATGACTAGAAAAGATTTCTCACTTTCCTTCTCTGCCATTAACATAACAAAGAAAAATTCTCCAGTAAAAAGTATAATAAAGAATCTAAGCTTAAAATACTGTTTGGGTCATTGCTCAACTACCAAAAGACATTATATTGACACAGATTCCTTCAGTGGCTGCATTTTCTTTCCTTCATAAGATGTTTCTATGATTATTTTGAAGCTTCATCTGTGAGTTTCAGATCTTAAGTCTCTTTGCATTACACCATTAAATTTATTTACCTTAAATTCTGTTTATAGCTCTATAAAATGACTTTTCTGTAATGCTGCATAGGAAGAAATGTCTTCAAGGTACGTGACAGGACACTTGGAAGACAAATGATAACTTAGAAAGGTTAAAAGAAAATGAGAGAGTGTTATGCAAAACAGCTATTCACGAAGGGTGAAGTAGTTGAATTTGAAACACTGAAGACTATTGAATCATTATGGTGATGGATTGTCCTGGCTATCTACAAATATTACATTGATCCTTTTGCCTAAAATAGTGAGTTTACTATATTTAATCAACAATAGTGAAGAACACTTATCACTATGTCAATCCAAATTAATTTTCAGAAAATGTCTCCATAAAAAAAAAAACAAACCTCTATGCACAAGAGGATGACTTGACAAATTTTATTTGGAGCTTTATCTTTGAAAAACAGAACATGTAAGTTCTTAAGTACTCCATCCTCAATTCATAGATAAGATAGTCATGGTTTGATTTAGCTACTAGATAATGTGACGGAGCATTTTTGAAGTCAGAGTAGTCCAAGTAGTCCACACTGAAAATAAAAGAATAAATAAAAACCTTACTAGTAACTTCTCTAAACATCAAGTGGGAAAAAATTCTAAGGAGGAACATAGGAAAGAAAAGGAAGGGCTTGTTCTCATTTAGGAACATTTCCAAACAGCCAGTTTCTACTCTGAGCTCCCCATGGCTCTCTGGTGAAAGGGGTACCAGACTGAGACATGACACTGAGAAGTCTCTTTATTTTATCTCAAAAGAGTTCTGAGTATTAGAAGTGGCACTTTGAGAGGGTATGACCTCTTTTCAGCCCACATCTTATACTTCACAATTGGAATATCCTTTAAAACATGCACTTCTATCAGGGTACTCCAGAGGCCTTCAGTACCTTCTTTTAGAGGGAGCAGTTATAAAAAATATGCTGAGAAAGACTAATCATTGAGGTCTGAAAAAATGAGAGCAGTCTGAAGGTTGCACATTGCCACTAACACCATCCAGCTTTCTAGCCACTGTGCACAGCCATCTCCACAGAAATACACTGAGTTCTGGTGAAGCTATGGCCAGACTCCAGCTTGCACACATACAGAAGCTGCATATCCCAGAAATCTCAAGGAGTTTTTAGTAAATTGGAAAGCAGACCCTTGTACTTGTACTTAAGTCATTCCTAGTGAGACACTGGTTCAAAATTGTCACAACAGTGAGCCATTAACTTTTATGGGAAAAATAAAAAGAACATTTTTTTTCAATCCTGCAACAGGATAACAGCTACCTCTGTTTGGAGTGTGAGNAAGTAGTGATTGCTGGCAAGTTACTTGGTTACTCATAAAACCAAACTGTGCCTTTGGACTATGCCACTGCACAGGCACAAGTGTGAGGATCTCATTTTGGGGGAACATAAGACCCTGCGTAACAGAGCTTTTGCACAGAGATCCAGAAGATCCTGACTTCCCATATGCCCAGGAACCCTGCAGCATAAGCTGTACCACTATACATGCTGAAAACCATTGCCCTAGTCACCCAAAACAGACTTGTGATTTATAAATGCTGTAAGATGCTCAGTGTTAGATTTTATTTTGACAAGCTCCATAAAGCTCTCAGATTTTAGCTTTACAAGGAAAAGGGTAGTTCCACATATAAGATCTCTGATTTAGACACATTTAGGAAGTAACTTTATTGCACACTTTATTAACTAGTCATTAAGATCTATTGTTTTTAATGGTTTTAATTAAAAGCTACTGGGTTTCTCCTGAAGGAAAACAAGCAATTCCTAAAAACTCAATGAATCAGATCTCTGTGTATTATAACCGGAAATTCCACATCTTTCATGTAACAGTGAAATAAATCTTTTATGGTAACTTTCTACCATGTCACACTTACACTGCAGAAAATTATATTTCCAAATTAATGTAGTCACTGATGGTTCAGGTTATATTATTGAAAATGTTAAAATATGTATTACAGAACTGCAGCAAAACAGTAATAAAAATGAATAGTTTTATTATTTTTAATTATATTTAAATAATTTTATTGAGGCATATGATTCACAGTTTCATATTAAGTACACCTCAATACTCAAAATACTGCAAAATTATTTTTTCTTGTAGAAAGAGGGTAGTAGTGTTTTATTAGAAATTAGCATGGTTATGATTCCCATAATGCTTTTTATCCTATATTCAAAGTAATTTTTACTTTTTTAAAAAAGTGAACAGCTTAGAGGTAGATTTTATTTTTTACTTTCTAACAAATCCCAAGTCAAAAAAGCCTTCAGCACCTAAGGTAACCTAAACATTATAGACATATGCAGTGGGCTTTGACAAGTAAAATGATGAGATCTTAAGTAACACATACATTCTCTCTGAAGAGCACTTTATATGATTTGGCTATCTTCCAAAGAAAATTCATGTAGCCTAGTTAACCCATGATACTGTCATCTCCCTCTCACAGAAAGCCAAGGGAATCTTGTAAAGGTCACAGTGCTAACTGGCAGGGTAACTGATTAAGACAAGCCTGTAACACCCCGTACCGCACACAACAATATACTGGCAAAAAGGAAGAAAAGCAGAGTAATTTCCCTTTCTGCTGTGTGCACACAGATATGCTGTTCTCAGTAAGCAATGTGAGTAAAAGTAAATGTGAGTCTTAGCAAAAGGTGAGCTCATACTGGAAAAATGAATTTTTGATATAAGCAGTGCTGATTTTTTCCTAACATAATATCTGGCAATGAAATGCAAAGTTATATGACATTTACATCACTCAATATTTTAAAAAACCTTGATTAAAATTTAATGCTTCAGATTTCTCATCAATTAAGAATAAAAGTCAGATAAATCTCATGGAGAACTAAACACATAGGTGAGGAGTGGGCACAGCCAGACATGGAGATTCCTCACTCTCTACTCTTCTGATTCTTCTTCCTCAGCTTCAAAGCCCTCCCAGATAACTTTCCCCATGCTGTTTTATCTCACCTTAATTTCTGTGGCAGCATCTGTGTCTTACACTGGTACAGGTAAAGACAGCTTCAGGTCAGGCAAACATAAAGAGGCTATGTCAGCCACTGTCTCATGTGTGGCCAGAAACCCAGAGGGAGATGATGAGTTGTAGAGTGAGTTTCATGCTGCCCATACTAAAATGAAATGGATGACTTGCCATGCCCTGTTACTGCAGAACTTGGCGTACCCCTTTGCTAAGCCTTGCACAGCTAATGACCCTGACAATCCCTTTTGACCAATGACTTTTAGTCAGAGAAACAGTGCAAGTCTTGAATCTCATCATACACACAATCACCTTGAGGTGCTTTTCAAGACAGCAAGAATGATGTAATCTCAGACCTCACATCTCTCTAACCAACAGGTAACATCAAGAAGATCATGAAGAATGACAGATATACAATACTCTGTATTATTTCTTACTACTCTTCTCTACTCTTTCTTTATCCTATCAACAGTAGTTAAAAAGTTTAAATCCTTGAACCACTAGAAAGACCAGAATTTTAGTTTTAAAACAATGCACACTGTACAGCTTCCATTGACCCAAAGGTAACACCAAATAATAACAGCATGAAAAATTTCAGGAAAAGGGTTTTCATCTTTTAATCTTCAAATATTTTATGAGTTCCCATGCTGCAAGGCAAACATAAGGCAAAACTGCATTTGTACAAGAAGTCTGAAGATGCATGTGCATTTTTTTCTAACTCTTATAAATTGTTTATATTACTATAGTAATAGAAAGCAGTGTGACACCTTCTGAAGAGGTAAGAAACAGCCCTGTCCCTGAGGACAGAACTGCCTGGAAAGAAATTGTTATTACATATAGTAGAATCTCTTTTACAAAGAAAGAAGCTATTTGGTACACTGCAATTTTTGGAAGAAAGAAAACGCTGGTTTAATAAAACCTGAAGTATTAAATACTATAATATTATTTTCATCAGTATGGGGCCTTTCTGTATTAATTGCTTCAACTAAGCATATATTGCTCCACAGACACATATTTTTTCACTGCTTACTTTAATTATATGAGCTGCTGGAAATGTGAGCTGAGGCTGGCAGTTCCATGTGCCAACTTGTTTTTTTTTATAATTCTGAATTTTATAAGGGAATAAAACAAAGATATATGTTTCTAAGTATTAAGTTTGCGTGACTCACCAGGCTTGACACTGTTAATAGGTGTGGTGGTTCAACCAGTAGGAAAGAAAAAACTATTTTGTCTTGAGGAGATCACAGAAAAACTTAGAAGTTTCGGTTTTTTAATGCTGAACATCAACATTTTGCCATTACTTATGAATGGAAGAACTAAGAGGCATTGAAATAACAGAACAGAAAGAAACAAAAAAACTCACCCCTTTTGGAGACGTCACTGACAGAAGAGCGAGCTCCAACCCGCCTACAACCTGATGCAGAGACGTAACCAGAAGAAATCTACAGCCAGAATTATTTAAAGACAATAGTCAGGAGAACAGCAGCTTTCATCTGCTGTTTGTCTGGGACTGAGCCGCTATCTGACAGAACTGCTGGAGTCCATAAGTCCATGAAAAGCTGAGGAAAAGCCAAGACTGTAGTGTTGATATCCACTGCATACTTTCACTACCAACAATCTCTAAGAAACAGGTTTATGGACCCTATCTTTAGGTCACTGACATCAGTTCTGGTCCTTAGACTTTATTATGTTGACATATTTTTTAACAGGCAGAATGAAAGCTGGTCTCTCCAAACAAGTAAGTCTAGCTGATCTCAGAGCAATAGCAGTAGGAGTCCAGAAATCACTAAAAAGGTTACCTAATGTCCAAGAAGTCCTCTAACTTATTGTTTGGAATTTGCTACTATCTAAAAATGTATAAGTTGATGAATTTTTAAAGTAACCACTGGAGATATCTGCAAAACACAGAACTTTATTGATTTGAATGGGACTGAAGGCAAAAAAATAGACCTGTAATCTGAAAGCTATTAAGTTATAAAACTTCACTAGTTTGCTGGTTTGGTGTGCTTATTCAGTTTCAATTCTTGGGGGCAACCTTGATTGTATTATATTTTCAGACATATTCTGTGAAATTTAAAGAGAAGAAATGTACATATGTATGAAAACAAGGATCAACTGTAAGGTTTCCAATAGTTCAGAATAGAAGATTATTACAGAGGGCTGTAAAAAAAACATTGTTTGAATGAAGCCACAAATCTAACATAATCACATAATGCGCCTCTTAAGGGTGTAATACTAATGCTGAATGTATGGACTAATGACGTATGTTCTCTGCAACTCTACTATTTACCGAAAAAGGTATAAATCAGCATTTTCAATAGGGCTAAATTCTCTGTGTACAGAAGTGCCCCATTGATTTCAGTAGCATATGAATTAGTAGAGCAAGATTGGTCAGCTATCAAATGGCAATATAGCTAAATGGAAAAACTGAAAAGTGAAATTTTAAACCAAGAAAATTGTACATTCAGTGATCAAGGAAAATAAGCTAGAGGCATACTTTTTATTATTTAATTTGGGCAAATAACACTTTTTGATAACTAGAAAATAGTATGTTCCTATTTGGGAATACCTCAATTTGGGGTTCTGGGTTTTCAGAATTTTAGACATAAATTTTCAAAATGTGGAGGAATTAATCTCCAGCTTACCAAGCATTTCTAGAAGAAAATTGGAAAATTCAGAGAAAAGTAATAGACCTGCTAGTGTTGCTCAGTCTTCAGCATAGAGAATACTTGTCCAGGGCTTCCCAAATGAAATGGCGAAAGGACTATTAACAGATTTTGACTTATCCCGGAAGAACGTTTTTGGCTACTGGAACTTTGAGGAAACAAAACTATTAACAAAAACCCCAAAAGAAACAAACAAACAAAAATAAAAGATTCCTCTCAGTTTTGGAATGTCAGAAGTGTAAGGCAAAATCTTAAAGATTTTCAGGCATCTTAAAGATCTGAAGGGGAAACCTCGAGATGGCCCTGCTGGGAAAAGAGGAATCCTGTACAGAAAAAAAAAAATATTCTTGCTGGTATTTAAGATTATTGAGCTGAAGATGCTTCTGGTTCTCTTCAAAAGATAGTTTGCCCCTCAAACAAAATGACTTCAGAAATTTGCTTTCTCAAAAAAGAGAAGAGCACTTCCATTTCAGCAAAACAGAACTTTTCCCACAAGCTCTAGATAGTCTAACAATGTAAATTTCTGAGAAGTCACATATTATTTCTGAAGTCACATATGAGTCCCCAGTTTCAAAGATCTTTCTACACATCTGCTTAAGTCACCAAGGTCTATTAAATAGTATCAGTTAGAAAGCTTGTATTTTACGGAAATTCAATACCTGTCTCAAAGCAGCAAGCAACACACTGTGCCAAATGGATGCAGACTTTCAACAGAAGAGCAGAATAAGCATTTTTATTTATTTTTATTCTTCATAGAACAGAATAAGCATTATTATCCTTTTCTATTTATATTTTCTCCAAGGACTCCCAAGTGATTCATTCATATAATGATATTTAACATATATGTTGAATATTTCTTCTCACGCATCTGCCAAAAAGATCAAGCTCTAGTATACTACTTTTACCCATCTAATGCAACAGATCTTAAAACATGCAATGATCAACAGTTCCCTTCCCTCACCTTACTTTTGGTAGACTGCACAGTCATGCTCCCTTTAATCTGTGTAGAAGTCCATTAATGACTGCTCTACAACTTTTGTTTTGTTTTCTGTAAAGCATTAACACTTGGAGTTTTACAACTCTTATGCAACAAAAGCCAAAAGTATCACTCTCTCTTGCTGCAAAGTGGAATTAATTTAACTGAAAATTTCTCTAATCCAAAAGAGCTTCTCTTTTCTGAATACAATATCACTTCTGAACTTGATAGCTATGCTTGTGTGGCAAGGTGTTCCCAAAGGAAAACTGTCTCTGAAAGCAAGAGGAAATATTATTATTGTTATGATATTGGAGTTCTGGTTTATTTTGGAAGGTCTGACTGGAGAAAAGTATGAGCATGCCCTTTTCCTTTTTAAATTTATTCTACTCTTCAGAGTAAGTTACTACTGAAATATTTTTCTTCCCCTGAAAATGCTGACCAACTCCAATTATCAAAATTTACAAAAGAAAATAAACCAGATAAACCAAATGTGATAGGAAATTTTTCTGGGTGTCCAGCTATTTGATTTCTTTCTCACTTGTATTCCAAAAGTATCAGGGAAACTTCTCAAAAGAGTCTAATTTCTGTATGCATCACTGAAATGAAAGGGAAATACTTTAATATGGTGAATCCAATGCTACTACTATAATCTCTGAGTTTTGTCTGACACAATTCATGATTATTTGATCATTACTTTATGAATAATATTGGAGGTAATGTTATGAAGCTGTCAAGATTGAGAGGAGAAGTGCGTCAGGTGATGAAACAGCTTTGCTTACACACAAGACTACTCCTTCTTCACTCCTTCCACAGATGTCTCTCTTTCAAATAACTGTAAAGCAAAAAAAAAACCGTAGCACTGATACACTGCACCTGTGTTTGACACAAACGAGAGAAAACACTTCTGTGCACAAGACTTGGATGTAATTTCCTGATGCAAATTCACACTCCAGCTATTGCCAGCTTGCAAGTTAAAATTCAGATCCTGAATATTACTTACGGCATCTACAAAGAAATACAAAAATGTCTGGTTTGGTTTTCTTATTTTTCTCTGTGCTTTTGTATTCCACCTAATAATCTCCTTCTAGTTCAATTCTTAAGGGGAATATTATTCACTTAACAAAAACAATAGCAAAATAATTGCTTCTGAATGAACCCTAGCAGAATACTAGCATGAGTCCATGGCTTCTACTTTCTGTGACAACAAATAATCACATCAAACAAGTTTTTCTTTTGTATCTCTTGGAATAATTAAATTCTGCTGTGCATTACTTTAAAACTAAACAGAGGGATTTAACCTTGGCATCGCTTCCATAGAAACGAAAACCCCGTTACCATCAACATATATTCTACATATATCTATGTATGTAAATAGATTTGCATATGTATAGAAATAGGTGTGCATATATTCATATATGTTCATATGTAGATACATATGGACATATATTTATACATTTACATATAAAAATACATATGCATTTAGATATGAGATACATATGCATCTAGATATATTCATATCTATACATAAATATTTACAAATATTAGTTTGTAAGAACAACAACAACATCATGTTTCAAATGTATGAGAAATGCAAAAGGGAAGCATGCATAGTTTTGACTTGTCCCAGTGTCTTGTAACTCATTTGTAATCAGCTTGGTTTACAACCAGAGATAAATTACAAACTCAACTACAAGGCTTCAGAACTGATATCTAAACATGTCAAAAAGTCTTGAGAAATCACTTTCTCCATGTAAGCATTACAGGTGCTGTATGCTTCTAAACATAGTTTCCATTATATAGTACAAAGGATGTTCAGCCAGATGTTTTTACAAAGAATTGACAAAGGCTTTATTACTAATTACCATTTCTAATGGCATAAAACACTGCAGCAGGTGTCAAGTTCTTATATCACTTTACTAGCTGACCGTGTGATCTGTGGTTTGGTCTTACACCTTGAATATAAAGCAAGCTATAGGTTCCCCTTTCCTACTCAGGACAAACAGCATGATTAGGTTTTGTCTCGCTTTTTCACGGTGAAACTTTGCTATATGTGTACTTTCATTTCACAGTTGCTGCACATTGACCCTGAAATCCTCTCCACCAAAAGGGCTCCTGTCACCATTCTCAGAAAAAGTGTTGCAGTTCACAAGTAGATTGACAGCAACTTTCGGACAGAGTCAGGTTTAATTTGCACACTGATGAAAACCTAGGTAGAGACATTCATAAATTACTGCAGTAAACTGTTGAGGTTACAACAACAAAAGGCAAACATCTGGAGGAAATAAAATTTACTCAGAGGAGTCATGAATATTATGAACCTATGCTCAGATGTAAACTTCTATACCTATATGATGTATTGGTCCTTTTGCTAAGAATCACATGATATAAACTTGTTCACTCTGCCACAACTGGCCTGTGTCCATTCATGTTTATGTACATATATATGTTTATATGTTTATAAATTTTGCTGGTACAACAACAAAAATAGCCATATTAAAAGATCACATCCTGAGCAGTAAGTTCTTTTCTTCTAAAATAAGCAACAAATCATTGGGTTTTTAAAACATCTTTTGTGTTTTCTTTTATAGATGATTTCCAAAATATATTTTGGTACAGTCTTGAAATACAGAATATATAGTTCAGAGCAGGTTAGCAGACTAGAACCTAGAAGTCACTCTTGGTTTTCTAGCCAAGCTTTCAGAATGAACACTTTAATTTTAACAGCATCTTAGAGGGAAAAGAAATAATATGAGGTGCTCCAAGACTACCCTGCTCCAAGAAAAACACATGATTGTATTCAAAAAGTGTACACAAATACTTTGTTGTAACATTTGACCAAGTTCTAATCATATCACATCACTATCTATACGGCTACAAGAATTGGAAAATTGACTGAATTTTTACTCTATTCAAAGTAGACTCAATTACAGGGAAAAGCTGCTAGAACTAAAGAATTTGTGTAATACCCAGAAACATCTAAAAATGTTCATATTTATCTGAAAAAAGCTCAGTTCATTAACATTTATACTAATTACAGTTGAAATGGTTTTCTAGAAAGAGCTGACAAGATATCATTGTACTTTCACCCACAGAAAGATAGGATAGTGACTAGAATCTGCATGTGCAAGAAAACACATTATTTTTCTTTTGGCTATATTTTTTACCGCTCTTTAACTTATAAGATACTTAGTAACATCACATGCATATCATATACATGTTCTTTTTATCCAGTCTCAAAAGAGAAAAAAGAAATATGCTTTGCTTTGCTCCTCTCATTTTCTCACTATCCTCTCACTAACCATCTGACAATGGTTATATTAGAACTGGGGGAGTGTTAATATGAAAAGTATGCAGTGGCTCTATGCTTATATTAAACATGTTTGCATTTAATTTCTTTACCTGTACAGAAAAGAGGTGATTTTCTTTCAGTGTTATAGC
>VXBU01015908.1:143473-182847 GCA_013400315.1 Bombycilla garrulus | reverse complement strand
AAAAAAAAAAAAAAAAAAAAAGCAAAATTGATGCATGAAAACAAAGGGAAAAGAAAGATTTATTCTCTCCTTCTCATCAGCAAGAATTTCCAGACACTTCCCAGGGAGGAGGGCTCCAGGAACACAGAGGTTGCTCTAGAAGACAAACCTTGTAAGAATTAATGCAATCCCCCACATGCACACAATTTCTGTTAGCTTTTATTGATCAGCAGACATCATACATTGAGGGCAGCAAACATCATGAGGTTAGTCCCTTTGGACTGCTTGAGTCACTTGCTCTGGCTGTGTTGCCTCCCAAGTTCTTGCCCATCCTCAGCCTACTGATGAGAGGGGAATGCACTGATGCTGTGGTGCTCTTGCCCAGCAGTAGCCAAAACACTGCTGTATTTTCAGTTCCTCATTAGCTACCAATATAAACCAGTACAAACTATCAGAGATGGTTGGAGATTTTGTCTCCATTTTAATTTCATTTTTTTTCAGCATTTAATCCTGCAATTAGTCAAAACCAATTTAGAGTAGGGAATTAAGCTGCTGGTAGGGGATAGCTCTTTCTATGTCTAGCCAATGATAGCTGCATTCCTGTTAAATAGCATCAACTATTGATAAAGCAATACAGATGAAGGTGTTTGTATTTTGTTGATGGTGTATATTTGAAAGCTAGCTCACCTTTCAGACAGGAGGAGAATAATTACTTTCAGATCAACAGTGCAAGAAATATGAAAAGGTATCTGGATACAGCAGAAAATTTGTGAGGAAAGTTTTTCCATCATTATCTTAACACAAGAAATGTATAACATGGTTTGTTTGAGGGTATTTATTTTCTTGAAGTTTTAATTTTTGTGAATCACTGGCACTTTTTTTTTTTCCTTCCACAACTATTTGCACCCTAATTTAAGCTATTTAGATGTCAAGGGATCTGACACAAGTACACAATTGCTACCTAGATGTTTAAATTAGCTAAATTGAGCCTGAAGTTAATTGGACTTGTAAATTGCATGCCAAATAAAGGCCAGTTAGTCAACCTAGATACACATAATATTTGCGTGTACATCATTTTCAACATTCACAATTCCTAATACTTCCCTACAACACATGCTTCCTTCCCCATTACAAATCCTATGTATGAGTTTTAGATATCCTGTTTACCAACATTAATTTTACATTTATCCTTTAGTCCTTTAAAAACTCAATCCCATGTCACTTTGTCCCTTATTTCATCCACAACTCATGGCAGACCTACTGTTATGTGATCCAGATGATCCTGTTCACTCCTTTGCACACTGGCACACTCTAAAACTGCTCTCAGCTTTCTTGAGTTCTGTTGCTATACTAAAAGCCTACTGGAAGTTAATAGACACATTTTCAAGATAATCGATAGTTAATATCTTTCAAACTAATTCTTTTACTACTTTTGGGTGTATAATGTAGTTATTGATGTAAAGTATTCCAAAACAAAATATTAAAATTCACATCTTCTCTTTTCCACTATTATTTTGTAACAGCAAAAATAACATACTGTGAAATCCACGATAGGATGACATAATTTTGAAATACTCAGTTTTTACATAGGTGAGGAAATGTCAAAATAGTACCTAATACCTTTGTTGCAAAACAATTTTTATTATTTTTTGTCACAATTAAGTTTTGAAAAGCAATTTCCAATCTATGTATAAATGATCTTCAAAATATCATCCATCTGAGAAATTGGTTTCATATGATTCAGGCATAGTTCCACCATAATTATAATTTTTTAAGAAATCCAGGACTAAACTATGAAATTCAGTTATAGGCTCACTCAACTCTCATTAAAAAAGATGGATATTTTCCTATTGTAACGTCTTTTTTTACATCTGTCCTAAGATCTTCTGGTGACAATCACCATATTGTTAAATACACAGTGAGCAGCTAGAGCTGTTGATTTTAGAAATTGCGTCAAGTCTATTATGAAGTGTCCCAAGATACTGAGTTTTCACCATGAAAAATGAAATTGATGCTGTTGAAGACAGATGACAGGCTAGTGATCCCAGTTTGGGAGATTTCTTCCAGTTCCTTAGCTTTACTCTTTTTAATTGGTTATCCCAAGGCATGGAAAGACAGAATGACCCAATTTCAAAAAATTAGTTGTAATCGCTAGGGAATTTCTTTTTTTTTTTTGTAAGAAACATTTCAAAATATAGTCTGAAATCCTGATGGAAATAACAGTGAATAGTTCATCAGCCTTCAGGAGGGTGAATCTGAAACATTTTCTCATACAAAGACAAGTCAGGTATGTGAAAACTTGCACTGAGCTGACATACCTTCTAGGCAAAATGTCTCTTATCACTAACTTTGAAGTTTCAATTCTGAACTTCATATCCTTGATGTAAGAGTTTAGGAAGGGTGAGATGTAAAATGGATCTGAGGGTCCTGGTATCTGTAAGATTAAGAAACAGGTTGTAAAGACACCTTGTTCAGATAGTAATAACACAAAAATATCATGCTATTTTCCACTACAGACTTAATCCTGATAAAACTCTCAGACAGAAAGAAGTTATAAAGCTACTGTCAAAGAAAAAATAGAAATGTATAGCAAGATTCATCTTGATATAGCTAAACAAACTGAAATTATGAAAATAAATTATTTCTTTTCATATTGTTTTTTCTCCAAGATTTCAACTTTAAAAAATGAAATCTTTCATAGTATAAGAAATCTCAGGTGTTACACAAGTGCACCAGTATTTCTTTTCAATCTTGAGTTATTATCTTATTAGCTAATGTTTATGCTCTTTTTTCCTAACACCCAATTCCAAATAGAAATAGAAAGAAATTTTGACAGTTTATATGTACTGCTCAGTTATCTCTGTATTTTATGAAAATTATGAAAACTAAAAAAAACATTAAAAAATATTTATGCTTCCCAGAAGCAGTTGATAACCAGGAGTCGCAGACATCAGAGTGAAAGAAGATGGGCAGTTTTCATATATAACAGCTGTAACTGAAAACAGCAACAGCCACAGCAAGAAACAGAGATCACTGATCCCACAGTGGAGGTAACAGAACAAAATTTATGAACTCATAGCAAGCGATGAATAAATACATCTGCTCATGTATGAAATATGCTGCATCTTATGAAGCAACAACATCTAGTAACACCCTACTGCTGTGGCACAGAATTAACAACATCATCTCAGGTACAGATGGGCTGTTGAGGGACAAATCTCAGACTTTGTCTTTAGGCAGTTTGTCTGAAAGCCTGAAAGGCAGGAGATGCTTTTTTAAAATAGTTACTATACATCTTTGGTATATAAACCTAGTATGAGCTTTTGAAGGATTCTGAACACCTTACTCGATTCCTTGGGAGCTAGCCTCCTTCCAGACAAAGCTAAACTGCCAAACTGCCATATGCATTTGCTCTTTCCCACTCTCGGAGCTATGCTCTCTCAATATTTACTCAGTAATATATTGCACTGGGAAAGGAGACACGTGAGTGGACTGAAATGAATAGTGCTTCTGAACACTGGTAACTTTTTCAGCTCTTTATTTGGCTTTGTTGTTTACTAAATTTGTTATATTGCTAATGCTTAATCACAAGCCACCTCCTAATATCTCTAAAGACCTCAAAATATCAAATAAATAAAGTTGATTCCATGGGATATTCTCATAGCTTAGTTGCCAGGTTAGAATATAACTGTGCTATATCTGCTGAACAGGCAAACTGGTAACCTAGAGTAGAGAGTTACTATCTCTGTGGTTTCTTTATAGCTTCTAGGAAGAAACTTGAGACTTTTTGCTGCATCCTGCTCTAAATACTTTTCAAAAGGCCTCTTCCATTATCTGTACATGAAAGCCAAGGCAAAGAAGCTCCCTAAATATATCAGGCATGCAAAGTGAACCCCCCTCAGAAGGTGATCCTGGTGCTGGAAAGGGCAGTGAAGACATGAGAGAACATAGATCATGCTACCATTCTGAAAGCCGATTCCTGCCAAGAGACATGATTATCCAGTATTGAAGCTGCCAAGGGCTCAACCCAGCTTGGCCCAACCAGGGTTCAGACAAGGGATGTTGACAGCAGCAAGTTAGAACAAGACTTTTTGCATGGGCAAATGCTTGCCAGAAGAGGTCCTAAATGGAGGTGGTGAAATACAATGATTGAACTGAATGTAGAATGAAAATACCTGTTATGGGTTACTTAATAATTCTAAACAGAGAGGGCTTTTTCATTAGTTTGTAGTTTTTCTTCACTGTAGAAAGTTCTATATTAAACTACTCTTACCCAGCGTGAGTAAGCTAATGTCATCTGTCTTGAGCTGTCAAAGTCAAAACTCCAGCTGCACATGGTTTCCCTGAACAGATAATGATAAGAGATGGACCCCTGAAACTGTATCTGGCCTGTAAAATATATCTTAGTTGCCTGGAGATTCCTCCAGTGCTTTCTCTGATGATTATTATCGGGCACCGATGTTAACTATGTCCCTAAATGACAAATCTGGTAGGTATGACAAATCCAGGAGTAGATAGTAGTTTCCTGTTCACTGTTATTGTAATAAACATAACCAGATTGATTCAAGAGAACTAGAAAATTTTCTGAAGTACTGGAAGTTTTCTTCTGCTTCTCTGCTATACTATTGGAATTCCCATTGCCACTCCAGGTGAAATGGGAGCCAGTATCCAAGCCTGTTAAACTGCAATGCTGCCATTGAAATCTATAAGACTTTCCTACATGTGGCAGCTCTGTGCTCTCCTAATCATAATTCTTAGCATCTGTCATCCAAATACAATAAATCACACAAGCACTTTAGCCTTTATCTAGAACTATTTAAGCAATTGGACAAACAATTCAGTCTTTTTCCAGTCATGAAAATATTTTCAAATTCCTTCCTTCCGTCCTGGCTACACAGAAGACCAGGTCCAAATAAACAGAATATCGGTGTCTTATGTTTTTGAATTGTCTCATCAATTTTGCTTTATAGTGCTCTAGTCTATGAATATTGTCACATAATTACATATCATCACGTTGTTGTGCTTTTTCTTCTGTATCTGCATTTCGAAGAGAAAGTTTCATGTTTTATTTATTGTTCTATCTCCCTTTTTCAATATCTTTAGATCATTGTTTTTGAAAAGTTGCTCTGAGATAAATGTTTTTTACTACACAGCTGATTCAGCAATTAATCTTGCTTCCAAACTGCTTAGGCTTTCATGATGAAGCATTTAAAACTGAAATAGCACAAGTAAGTCAAAGTCAGTTAGCATAGCAAATGCTGTTCAGTCATACTCCTCTTTTCTTTTTCTTTTCTTTTCTTTTCTTTTCTTTTCTTTTCTTTTCTTTTCTTTTCTTTTCTTTTCTTTTCTTTTCTTTTCTTTTCTTTTCTTTTCTTTTCTTTTCTTTTCTTTNTTCTAAAATGTGTTTCTCAACAAACTGGAATTTTATTTCATATATAATTCTGCGGTCTTGTTCTTTTACCACATTTCTCATTTTATACTCTAAATCATATTTGCAAACTCATTTTCACTGTACAACATCTAACAGAAATATATCTCATGAAAGAGTAAGGAAAAAACAAAGGCACTTTAGGGAGTTATTGATATAATTACGCAGTCTTGTATAAATTTATAGAGGACCTAATTTAGATAGGACTTATTCTGAAAGAAAAGTTTCTAATTTGAATGTTGAGTTAGGACACAGCTCTACCCACAAATATTTGCGTTAAAGTGGAAACACAGGGGGCTGGAGATAGCATTATTTCAATTTATAACTGCCTGACCTTGAACCAAGCAGGTGAACTTCAGTCCTTCAATGATATTTTATTTATTTGCACTACATCAACAGCTCATAACCATAATCCTTACATATGGTAGCTCTATGACAACAGCAGCACCACAAGAGGTCATACGCTAGTCCAACTTATATTTCAAGGTTTTTGCCATTTTCATCTTATAGAATGAATACCTTTTTGTTAGTGATAAACATAAAGAAACAAATGTAACAAGCTCAAAGAAATGCAGATAAACATTTTGGACAGCTGTTAAAATAGACTTTCTCAGGGCAGACTTGCCTCTGAGACAGTCAGTGGATAGACCACAAATACATGTTTCCTTCAGCCTCGATGTCTGTATTTCCAAGCTGGCCAATATATTTTCAATGGATTTTAATTACAGCTGGATATTATTAGATTAAAAATTTTTCAGACAAACTATATAAAAAACATGTAAGTAACTGAGATACCTGGAAGGCCAAGGAAAAAAATATACCTTATTTATTGTCAACATATTGGAAAAAATTTCAGAGCTTCTTCTGTAGATTCTGCATAATCTTTCAGGGTTATTCTCAACTACACCTTAGAAACATGAATTGGAGAAACTTTTTCCAGCACCTAAAACAATCCCCGTATATTCTCTTGTCCATGTGAGATGAAGTTCACCATGTTCTTTTCTGAGCTCGGTAAGATATTGCCGCTTTATTAGTGCTGTAATATAGAGGTGCAGCCTCTCCTGTATCCAGCTATGTTTCTGGCACCACAACACAGTGAGATCTGCTCAATCCAGACCAAACATTTCTATCAAGAGATAATGTTTCTTAGAGCTGCTTGTGGCACTGAAATACTGTTGGGCTGTAATGGTATAATGTATTTATCAATAAAGGGAACAGTGGCATCATGCCACTGTCTGACAAACTCCCTTCAGCTGAAATCTCCCAATATCTGATGGGGGAAAAAGAGGGATGTGTTGTTCAAGCAGGATGGGTACCACAGCTACAACTGCTTTCTATCCATGTGCCTGGTTTAATTGACTAGTTCCAACAAAAGTAGAATAGCTGATTTTCACAACATATATATTATTTAGTTCAGGTAAAAAATTTAATCACAAATTTTGTCCAAATACTCCAAATATCACTGGGAAAAAAAAAAAAAAAAGACAAATCTGGCAATCATCTGGAAGATGGCGACAAAATATATGTTGCTACACAATCTCTGAAAAAGGCCTGGAGGGCTGCAGAGTATGTAATCAAAGTTAGGCTGTTAAAATCCCTGTAACACTTTAGTGAATGGTGCTGCACAGAGCAGATGAAAATTGAGAAAAATTAATGCATACAGGATTAAAGGGAATGACTATACACAAAAACTAATATTTTCTAATAAGGTTGAAAATTAGTAGTCCTGGCAGTTGTTTTTTATTCTCATGATAATCTCAAGCAAACTCTAATTTATGGCATTTGTTCCTACTGCTGGACATATTATCAGAACTGCTAGCTTTTTTTTTTTCTTTTCTCCTTCTTCACTACTTTGAATGAAGCATTTGAATGACTGTTTCCATTTATATCTGGTAAGTACTGTTTCACATAGAGCTTTTTTCCCCCTGCTTTGTAATTCACCCACATCAAACTAAAAATACAATAAAGGCATGCTGTTCTTTTAAAACACATTGTGACGCTGGACTAACTCCCATTGCCATTTCTCTTTAACACAAGTAATTATACTCTTCAACTGCCCTTTGACTCTCTGTGGACCAAGGGCAGTCCTGAATGGAAATGAACTTAATTAATTCTGTTCACTGGAGTGGAGTCTCTTAACCATGGGAAGGCAGCTTGTTTCCATAGGTTTATGCCAGTAACTCTAAGCAGCTGGATCTATTTTTCCTTTCTGTGTTGTTCCTGTTAGCCCTGATATTTTGTTTTTGCAAATGGCACGTTCAGTGTGAAGAGTAAGTCCAAACCTTCATACAGAACTAATTGTGATTCCACAAGGAAAACTTGCAGATTGAGAAACTAAAAATTCTAAAATCTTTTGAATCAATGTATACAAAGGTAAGACCAGGGCCTGAGGCACAAGTTTTAGCAAAGCACTGAAACACATGTTTATTATTGTGACTAGATACTTTCTTTTCAGTGTTTTAGTGAAGAATGCAATTCATTAAATTAACTGTGAATGCCTGAAGACGGGAATTATTTGCAACAAATTGTATTAGTTAAGTATAGAATTAAAAACAAAAAGCAAAACACCAAAACAAACCCCAAAAATTGTTTGGAATATGATAAATATAAATATTATTTTATCCAAGCTAGATCTACTGATACAATCTGATACCATACAAATATGGTTATATTGTTTTAAGACATGTTAATTCTCTGCTTTCACAAAAACAATATGGGGATAAACTCTTCCGTGTCCATTTATTCATGATTGTTTTTTCAGGTTTTCTGATTCAAAACTGGAATTGAACCCCTGAATATATTTAAACCACTGCTAACATAAAGGCATTTTTAATTGAAGCTGCTATATTTTGCTCAGCTATATACAATCACTCAGCATTTGTTGTTGACGGTTAAAAGGCTCAAAAGCATAAGGCTCAAGTTCCAAACCTTGCTCTAGTGAATATTACGTATTTTATAAACACAGTTTTTAAATAGAGAATGTACTGTACACATAGGTCAGGCTAGCCACTGTGTTAGGCACTTTTACAAGGCATCTCCGGCCTTAACTTATATACTTGAGAAAATCTGGAGAAAGTATTTCATTTAGTCTTCCTCATGAATGCTCAGTGCCAAATAATATGTTTACTGCTGCACATGGCTGCTTTCTTTTTTTTTTTCTTTTAATAAGGTTCTACTTTTTTCTGGAGAAAAAAAAGTTATATATGATACTACCATTGGACATGGTAGTCAGAAACTCCAGAAATAAGATATTTTAAGGTAGAGAATACATTTTCTAATATTTCAGTAATGTCTGAAATCATGAAATATTTTTAGATTCAGAATATGTTTGATCATTTTCACATTTTCTCATGCCTAGCTACACTTTGGGATTCAGAGAGGAATAGAAAACATAAATCCCAATTTAAAGCATGAGTGATTGTTCTCATAGTATTTCAAATCCAGACAGAAATAGAAAGTACTGGATATCCTCCGGGGAAGCCTGTTCTCAGGAGACTTCAGTCAACTTGTACCAGTTGGATATCTGCAGTTTTTTTCAGAATTACCTGAAAGGTAACAAACCTATTCAGGTCCCATCTCTAATATACAATTTCATTTAGATAATAACTTTCTGATTTCTCTAGCTATACTCTGTGGGACTCTAAAAGAGTTAGGACTTACTCTGCTGGAGTTTTTATGGTATATTCATAAGCATGATGTGTGTTTAGGTGGAAGGGCCATCATGCCGATTATAGAATTTTAGTAGGCCATATAACTAACTCAGTTATGTTTAGAAATGTGGCTCTCAGCTCCAGCTATCATCAGGCTTCTGTTGTATTGCAGATAATTAATGAAACAGAGAGACACAAAAATTTAAATTTCCACTAAATTAATAATTTAAAAGAATTTTTTTCGTATGGAAGCCTTCTTTGTAAAAAGCCAATTTCCAGCAGCACCCATTTAAGTCAAGGACAGTGAAAAGCAAGCAGCACTCAACACATGAATTCAAGCTTCAAAGGGTTATCCTGAATTGGTTCACTGACAGAAAATTATCCAAGCAAAGGTCAGGCACTCATTAAACCTTATCTAAAGCCAAAGTTATATGTTATGGTTTATTGCCTCAAGTACCAATTAATAAAGAATTAAAGAAATGAAAAACCAGTGATTCATACCTTTACTGGGAGAATACTCATACTTCAGCATAATGCAAAAATATTAATAGTCATTTTAGTCATGTACTATTTTATTAGGCACTTAACTCTGTAGGCTTTATCAAAAGATATATGACATTCATTTTTACAAAATGCTGAGGAGATTTGGAGAACATTTACTCAAAATCTAATACAGTAGATTTGAGAGATATTTTCAAATAGAAGCCTTAAATACAGGCATCAATTATTAATGAAGCAAAACTGCTTAAGAATAAGGGTCTGGGTATAAAGATGAGTAGAAATATCACTGTGATATCAAGGGCAATTGTATCTGTGAAAGCTGCAACAGAAAACATTAAGTGCTATAGCAGTATACAAGAGCACTAATGTAGTTTGCTTGCAAGAGGACTTCTAGAAGGCTTATTTTTATCATCACACGTATTTCATTAGTTTGGCTCAGTCTAGACATTTCCTCTCAGTGTTCAGAGCTAAGTGCTCCCCACACTTGCCCCTATAACTGTGCTCAAATTAGTCTTATTTCTTATTATTTTCAGCAGCAGCATATGCTTCTAAGCATCTAGGGGTCTGAACTGATGCTTTTTAGTATGCTAAACTGAAAATGAATGTTTGCACCTTCAGATGCCAAAAAGGTTGCATCTGTCACAGAGTGCTTTCCATTGTTCTTGTTATCTGTCACATTAAGAGCTGGAAAACACAAGTCCCTGGCGATTCTGAATGAAAAACAGGTGGCAAAACTAATGTCCAACCAGAGACACAAACTTGAGAGTGTAGATAATCTCCTAGGTCAAATAACAATAACAGTAAATGCCTGGCCTCAGTGAAAACAGAATAAATATCTGTAGAAAAATAAATTCTGAAAACTGAGTCTTCAAGCCTGAGTGTGCATAACTTGACTTAATTTGATAACAGGAGTCTTACACCACTTAAAATTTTCCTCTTTCTATCCAAGGAGTGAGTTTTCCATCAGTGTAGCATTAGCTGAACTCATCATGGAAAAGTCAGTATCCATGATTCCACATGTTTTGAGTGCCTAACACATTAACTTCTTTCTGCTTCTAATCTGTGGAGACACACAGCGGTTTGCAAAATATTCTGCACATCAGGTCTCAGAAATTTCTAACATTTTTTCCTGGCCTGTTCCATACAGGAATTCTTCTTCAGGAAAAAATTCACTCAACGCTGACAAAACAAATGGTGCGGATCCAAAGTTCCTTGAACTCAACGGGGGAATTTTCAACCATTTTTAAATCAAGGTCCTGAATTTTATTTAGATGGAGCTCATTGCTGTGTATAGTGTCACTTTTGCACGGAATAAACCAAATTTTTAAATAATAAAAACAATAATGTATTACATAACACAATCTCAGAACACACTTTTGTTGGTAAAAATCTCTGAGTATATTGTGAAAGATTATGATTCTTCTTTTCCTGAAACACAGTCAATTGCTTTCTCATTCAGTGTTTCACTTCTTTTCTAAGTATTTTGTAGACAGAATAGGTCTGCAGTGAATCCAGATTCATCTGTCCAGGTAAGTGTCGATGAACTCTGGCTGATTTGATACAGGGATTCAGAATAATACATACAGGCATACATATATGTATACGTATACGTATACGTATACGTATACGTATACGTATACGTATACGTATATGTATATGTATATGTATATGTATATGTATATGTATATGTATATGATCACCATATTACAGTGGTTGCTTCGTGTTGCCTGAGGCAGTGAGGTGAGGCACAACTTTTCACCACTAAGTTTAACTACCAAATGGAAAGCACGCCATCTTCTCATGGGCAGCATCACAGTGCTGAAAAGCCAAGTGCCACAGAGGAGCTGTTTCACACGACCAAATACTGGCATACTGGAGTACAGCTTTGCATGCAGAGAGGAGAACAAGAGGGATTGTTGATGGATGCATATCTAACCCTGTGTTTATCCAGTGAAAAGATTCACAAGGCCAAGGACTAGACGAGACAGTTATATAACCTCATCTGACCTGTAAAAAAAGACCACTGGAATCCCTACATCAATCCAGTACTAAGCCCTAAAATCTCTTGCTGAGCTAGGAAGCATTATTTCAAGGGATAAGAAAACTTGGTTTGGATTCCAAATAGCTCTGTTCAGGTGACAGATAACTGCCCCTTGCTGTTAGAAAAGCCCACCCTATTTTCTGTTGTCCAGCTTCAGTTACCAAATCTTGCTCTGGTGCTTGTTGCTGGATGTCATTGACAGCAGCTTTATGGCAAGTCTGCATCTCAACAGCCTCTGCACTCAGTGCCATCAGCATTCTATACATTTGGGGTAATAACTGGAATAAAACTCACATTTTCAGCAATTCCTGCATGCTGGAATTCACATTTTAACGTGGAAAGGGAGTGGTTCCATATCTGCTTTCCTGAGAAGGAAAAGACCTAGAGATATGATCTACTTTTACAGGCACTGGGTACAGTCAGTTCCTTATGAAAACTTCTAGGTTTTTTATGAAATTAGAATCTTTTATTGGTCTCTTGTGGCATTTTTATAGATTTCAAACAATAGGAAATAAAAGTGCCTTTAAAGAGAGAAACTAATTGTTATAAATTAACCTCTGAAGTGTGTTTAAATATTTCTCTTTTAATTTGTGCAATAAGGGAACAATTTAGAAGGTATAGCAGGGTGCCTGCCACTTGTCTCCTCTGTAGGAGGAAAACACATAGTAGCATATGCCAAGCCTTATTCTCTTCCAAATGCTAACATGAGTGAATGTCAAATCAAATCTCTCATAGAAACAGAAATGCAGCTGCAGGTATTTTGTTTCTCAAAATCCTTCTGTTAATGATCTTTCTGTTTCTGTCTTTAATTTATTTCCTCAAAATAATTAAATTTTCAACACAAGATACAATATGGGAATATGCATATGGGTATGCAGGCATTCCTGTGTGCAGACATTTTCTAATCCCTTTATTATAGCATTTGAATAGTTGCCAAATGTGTCTTCGTGAAAAAAAAAGGTAGAAAAAAATTAATGAATCTGATCCTTGATATTTTTAAACATGTCTCGTTTTGCTTTCTTTATATATATGCATTCTCAAGGAAGGAGGAAAAAAAGAATATTTTTATTACCTGGTGGGAAAAAAAAAAAAAATACTATTGTTATAACCTGGTCTTTGCAACAGATCTTATTTCTTTCCATTTTCTGATTGTGTGCCATTTGATATTCTGTAGTCTAATTTACAGCAAAATGTTTTGTTGTTTGTTTTCCTTCTCTTCTGACTTCCAGTTAACAAAGTCCTAGGTTTTATTCTATGTTTGTTTTTAGAAACCTATCCAATAAGTACTTTTCCCCTGTAAAAAGGAATGCATTTTATCCGATTTAAAAACCACAAACCTGTGAAGCTGAAACCATTGAATGCAGATCCATTAAATTCTAAGGGAGAAGCTACAAAGTGCCATATGATTTCAGAGTTCTTCTCTGAAGAGAAAGGCATTCCTGACTAACAATTCAAATTTGGATATTTAGCACCAAGCGTGTACAGCAGCAACAACTGGATTTTTGTTCCTGTTCCTCATTTGTGTATATTTCCCTGCACATTCAAAGGATTACACACTGTTTATGCATCATGCAATCTCACTGAGTCCTGTTTCCTTAGAGTACTTACTCCTGCTGCTAAAAGGAAAATAGTTTCAACAATCCTCCTCTGGTGCCAAAGCTGCTGCTACTGAATGAACATATCCTGCCTGCAATACTGATTGGTCCCTGAGATCCCTGTATCCAACAGGAGTTCAAAAGAATTCTGCTGTTGAAAGGACTAAAATTGGTCTTCCTTTAAGATTAACTGGCAAACTAAAGCTCCTTCATATAACACAGATACTGCACTGCCTTTAAACTCAATAGCACACCAAAGTGACACTGAACAAGTTCAAACTTTGAATGGCCTTGGCAGCACACTGCACCTTAAGACTGGCATTTCCTAGCTCAGAATTGTCCTTAGCTCATGAGCAATAGCTAATGTCACTGAACTTAGCCATAGCTAGCATCTCCGTTCTGAAGCAGGACCTCTATTCTTGAGATAGGTTCAAAATAATAAATTCTAAATAATCTAGCACACAGTTACTTTGCAGTTACTGTTAAGGCCACCTTTGCAGCTTGTCAAACCCCATTGCCTTTAAAGCGCAATTCTGCTACTACAAAGTATAATTCATACATCCATATAACCTCTTGCAGGGCTTGGTAGGCTAAAAAGATAGGCTTTAATAGATTGCTTTGAAGAGTAGAAAATAGAAAGGTTTTCCTCTAACAAAGACCTTTGTAGGTGATATATGAAGGCTGGGATTACAACCAACCTTAAGAGAAATAGGCATTTAGACTAGAGAGACATTACTTTTATAGCTTGCTTCATAAAAGAATCTCATGCTCCACCCACACACACAATTGTTTTCACCTTCTCTTTTTAATTTTGTCACCTTCTCTTTTTAATTGTCTCTCTTCTGGAGAGAAAAAAATACTACAAAATGCATTATTTTCTATGACGGCCCAAAGTACTTCAAGGCTGCAAAGATTAAATACTTGTGAATTTAAACATATCTGTTACTAAGACCTTTTGACCCTGCATTGGTTATGTTGCTAGTTTTATACAACAGTCTTCTACAGGATATCATAGATGCAACCTAGTGTTATTCTTCCAGTACCATCAGAGATTATTTTATTTCAAAGAGACTGCTACATCACTAACTGAACAACCAATATGCAATTATATGCATGCATGCATGCACATACATATAACATATTCAAATGTCATCAGCACAAAGACAGACCTCACCAGAGTATTGGTTAGTTCCAGCCAAATGGTCTTTGCTGAATTTTGAACCTTTGGAAGCCCAAGCAGATTGCAGAGATTAATAGTTGCATGAAGTTTTTCCCCAGAGTGCATTTCATTGTCAAGCAGAAGGCCAGCTTTGGGAGGTTCAGGCCAGAGCAAATTCACAGCAGAAATGGAAACTGCTAAGGAAAGCGTCATCTTTTTATTCATAAAAGGTAGACCATGATGCCTATCCTTCCATGATTACACTCCAGGCAATACCACAAAGCTCGCTGCTTTCTTCCATTGTTCACTGTGTAGTCACAGGTGCTCTTGTCCCATGTTCCACACAACTTTAATGCAATAATATTATATTATGTTCTCATTACACAGAGGAAAGCTGATAATCATAATGTCCCTTGAGGTACATATTTACATAGTTTCTAATTAAGCAGTATATGTTACTCAACAGATTGTTTTTACAACTTACTTTTTTAAAGAAAGCTTTCAGATTCATAAATGATTTCTTTTCAAATTCTTCCACAGTGCTATTGAATGGTTTTGTTAGATTGATTGATCCCTAGTGAATTTTACTGAGAATTAATCACTGTCCCTTTTCGGGAAGTGTTTTCATCCAGTCACTAATTCTCAGCAAGACATGCTGGGCCAAGGTCATTAATACCTTAGGATTTATAATAGTAGAGAAAAAAAGCAAAGTCTAATTTCTGTACGTCTGGCCACCATCACACTGAATATTTCTATTCATTTAAGGAAAGAGATAAAATTTTTATTTATTCTGGTTGAATCTACCTCTACTTTGGAGACAGCTAAAATAACCCAACAGAAATTATTTATAATAATGAATATTTTCATCATTTGTTAGAAAACAAATTCATAAAAATGGGGATCAGAAGCATTAGATTCACTTTTCCAAAGGAAATATTAAGGCACAGAGAAGAAGAAAGAGCTATTTAAGGCATAACTTCCAAAGGCAACAGTAGCACATCTGGGAGTAACTTTGAAGCTTTAGAATTTATCTACTAGCCATGCAAGTTCTGTGTACTAAGGTTAGGGAGCTCTAGGCCAAAGTCTTTACTCTGTCTCACATTTTCTATCGGATATTTAATATTATGTCATTCATGTGATTTCTGCCTCAAAATTCTGTAAAGTAACTTTAAATCTGTGAAATGGCCAAAAGAACAAACGTTTTTGTTTTGGCCAAAATTCAAAGAGCTAAGGGTCCTGACTTCCTCCTAAAGAAGAATCTGAGGTCTTAAGAGTCTCTCACAGGATGTCAGAAGAGGAAATTCAAATATTCTCACAAGTGAATTTGACATGGATTTCATATTTCTGAATCGAATACCTAAACCAAGAGGCTATTGAAAGAAGGTTTCTCCCTTTCTCAGAGCTATTAACTTAGCAGAAGCCTTTCCATTATTCATTTGCCATATTAAAATAAAATTAAAAACAACAGAATGGCAGATTGGTGATTACGTATAAAAACCAGACATGGTCAGAGGCAAAAGACAGAATAACTCTCTGCTTTCTCCTAAGTTGCTTCAATAGCACTCAGCCTCAGTAATAATGAGTCAAATACCCTAACTTCAGGTCTTCAATAAAAAAAAAAAAAAAATTCTGAATCTACTGTGTCAAGGCTTTGTTTTGAACTTTGTTTTAAAAATAGAGTTTTAAAATCAAGACTCTAGGCAAAAGCTTATTTGCACATCCCTATTTCTTCAGATATCCAATTTTCTTCATCAAGATTACTTTAGACAAACACCAGTTTATATAGGATATCTTGCTTCCCTGATGATTTCTAAGCTTAGACTTTATAAATAGCAGCAATAGTTTACTATCTGCAACTTGTTGCCCCACCATGTTGAAAATGTCTGTGCGCAGGTATAGTAGAGCTCTGCAAAGAGTAGTCCCTCGCTGAATGTGAAGCATAAGGAGTCAGATAATACACAAAATGGTACATTGTGGCAACATAAAAGGGGATGCTGAAGAAAATTTATTTTTCCACTCTATCAAATAGGTTATAGAGTATTTTATTGCACATCATAAAACCGTATTCCAGCAAAAGGCAGTTACCCCACTCTTCAAGACTGGTATAAAAGGCTTTAGTTCAGCTCCATCTTCATAAATTACTTCAGTATCATGAAAGCCCTGTACATCAACTCAGTAAAAATACCTTTGGCCCTGCAAACTTGAGGAGGAAAAAAGCTGAAAAATAATAGATCACTTTTAAAAAGAATATCTGTGTGTTTCTGAATTGAAAATAAGCTGCAGACTAAATGTGATCAGGGACACATGTTCTTCGGGCATTTCATAACTGGAGTTCTGAAAGAGTTCTCAGGTAAGACAAAGGCCAGAAATGCTGAATGGGTCAGAAGAACCATGTGCATCTCAAAGCGTAACTTGCACTTGCAGGTCTGAAAGGATCCCCGCCCTGCAACGCGCTGTGCTCCGGCTTTCCCTTCCCAGTTCCCATTTTGGAAAGAGATTTGGGAATGGGCCAGCTTCGGAATAGCTGACCCCCGCCCTCCCTCGCCGCAGCGAAACTGTGCCCGACCCTCGGGACGTGGCGGGGCACAGTCGGTGCAGTTTCCGCAAAGGCCACAGAAGACAGCCGTCCCCGGGCCGGGCGGCCAGAGACCAGACTTGGGAGCTGGGCACAGTAAAGCAGCTTCTCCTTGATCCAGAGCCCATCCTCCCGCCGCTCCGCAGGTCCCCTCTCGCCCCAGGCCCCGCCTGGCAGCCCGCGGTGCCCCGGTGCCGCCCGTGCTCCGGCCCGCCAGCGGCATCGCCCGCACAGACACTGCTCGGACATCGCTCGGACACCTCTCGGACACATATCGCTCGGACACATATCGCTCGGACACCTCTCGGACATCGCTCGGACACATATCCCTCGGACACGGCTCGGACATGCTGCCATCGCGCGGGCGAGCGGGGCACTGCCATCCCCGCGCCCGGCCACCCTCGGCACTCCCACCTCTCCCGCTCCTCCCTGCTGGCTCTGGCACGGCTGGCGTGTGCGCTCCGAGCTCTGAAACCAGACCCCGCTGAAAGATTAATAACCCTCAGCAGCACACGAGGTTGTTGCAGTCCGATATTGTTCATTTTATCCGTGTGTGTTCCCAAATGCTTCCAGGATGCTGTACCTTCCGGGGAGCCGAGAGCAGCGCAGGGCACGGGGCCACCTCCAGCCTCCGGGCTGTCAGCTGCTGCGCGCTCGGGGAAGGGTGCTGAATATGAGCAGAAAAAGAGGGTTTGGATCTTGATTTTAGGTAGGCTCGCTTCTAAGTGGGACGTGAAGGCCTTTATGCCAGAGGACAGACTCCTGCAGCTTTAATGCATGTGATGCAGGAACCAGGATACATAGCTGGGCTGACTGGGACCACTGGGTGAGGCATTGAAGTGTGACTGTCATTATAGATGAACTATGGGCAGTGATCTTCACGATGAAGCAGTGCTTGTTTTAATTTGGATTACTAAATAATTTTCTAGTCCTCTGCTAAGAGGTGGATGTCTGTAATTTGTGTAATGCACTGCAGTTTTTCTATGGATATGGACAGAATGTTCATCCATGTGTGCATCTGTAACCAGAGAAAAAGAAAGGGCTCCCATCAGACTTCCTTATGCCACATATACCAAATTAGGGTACATCAGTTTGTGGTGTCTCCTCACCTCAAGCAAGATGAGAAATGTACTCAAACAGAGGAAATTAAATCCTTTCTTTCCATGTTTGCCCCTCCCATATCAAAACACAGTTTCAAGCTTCACCAGGACTAATGACTGGTTTTGCCACTTGCTATTAAGTTATTTCCTTTTGTCATGACTTGCTCTCCCCATCTGCTAAACAGACCTAATTAAATGTACCTCATTTGTCAACAGTTCTTAGTGTTACTTCAGTAATTGTAAAAAGTATAGGTAGGACATTATCTGAGTCATAACACCTGACTGGGATGCAATCTGACCTCACCAAATTCAAAGCAAGCTGTAATTGAATGAAGGGTGAACGCAGTGTCAAGCCTGTGCCAAACAGCTAATGCAATTAGTCATTCCTTGTTTAATGCTTTGAAAATAAAAAACACTTATATTGCTCAGCATTGTTACAATAAGTGTTTTTTCAAACACAAGGAAAAGAAGATTTGGAGGAAAAAAAGAATTTTCAAAATATTCAGGCTTGCATTTCCACTCAGAAACAATATAAAAAAACTGCTGAAGGCAATTAAAATCATCCTTAATTTCTCTATTTTTCCTGGTACAAGTGCAGTTCTGTATTTGTCCATGTTGAAGAACTATTACAGCAAGTATAGTTTGAAGAAAAAAGTGAACCCCAGTGGTAAATATTTTTGAATCAATTTTCCATGTTACAGATCATTGTGAAATAGTTCAGTGTGTCACATTGGCAAAAAAAATGTAGCATAGGTAGCTGTCTAACCTCCCTGTGCCTTAAATGATTTGCCAGTAAGCCTCTAACAGTGTCGACTTTATCCTCTCTCTTTCATTTTTTCAAATCAAAAGTATTTATTGATAGGCTGGGAGAGAACAGCCAAGTGTGAAGCACTAGTCTCACATAGGGTTAGTTGAACCACTTCAATAAGCAAAGCAAAATCTCCCTTTATCCATCCCCATGTAATACTCAGCCATTTTTTAACAGAAGCCATTTGAAAATCCACTAGGCTCTGATAACCTTAATTCTGCAGGTCAGAACCTGTGATTGTCTAAACACATTCCTGACTGGTCTCCTCAATGCAATTCCACCTACACGCCCCAGCATTGAGTCTGAGCCCAGGAGTTTTATTCACCCCATCAGGAAAGAAAACCAAGGATACTTCAGCATGGAAAATGAATCAGAACAGCCTAAGCCTTTCAATATCAACAATACCTGTACAAACAGCCCAGAAAACAGTGATTTTACTCCTTATGTTTTATTTCACAGGGGGAAAAATAGCAGATGTTGAATAATGATGGGGGGGGGGAATCCACAAAGAAATAAAAAGCAGGAACTACTAAAGGATTATTTGTGAAGACAAATATTTTGAATTCACTAGAAACACACTGAACCTCTCTATATCATCTCTCAAGCCTGCCCAGCTGAAAATGAAGTCCATTGCCACCCCTTTTCTACCACCAGAGTGCAATTTTACTCTCCTGAATAGTCAGTGTGTGGGGTGTTCCACAGTATACCCAGTTGCATGATATAGCCAGAAGAGACTGACAGTGTAAATACCAACAGCCACTAGAGGAGATTAACTCAGGGAAATACTGTCAAGGATTCAAGATTTTTTTTTTTAATGTATCCTAATCTGAGGGAACAAAACACTAATCCCCCGCAAAGATTTTGCTGGCCCAAGTAATAACCTCTCCTTACCTTTCAGAGAGCAACAGCATTTATGTTTTGGCTCTTGTACCAGATTATGATGGTATAATAAAAGAGGAAAAAAATTTAAGTGCTTTCTTTGAACTAGTACCCTGTAAGCCTAAACAATTCAATTCTGGATTTGAGGGGAATGAGGGGGGAGGAGAGGACCAGAGGATCCAGGGAAAAAATGGTGTTGCCACTGTTTCCATGGAGGAAACAAAGTGTGACTCCCTCCTTTTTTAGCAGAGAGAAATTTTTGGAGAACAGTTCGTTGTGCATCGTGCTGTTGGGCTGGAATCTCCTGCATTATTGTCACTCCAACCAGTGTAGCAGAACATTGTTTTCTATACAGAGAGCTAAGTAGGAAAAAAAAAAACTAAAACCAACAGAAAACCAAAACAAAACAACAAACAATATTCTATAAGACAAGGAAGAGCACCAGTGGAGGAGCTGCAGCAAGCTTAGCACCCAGTGAATTTGAGTGTGTTCCTGTTTGTGTGTTTGTTAAGACGGGGTAGATATTCCATGGCTTTTCTCAGAAAACGTAAAGAAACCCACCTCTAGAGTAAAGGGAGAATAGGACACAGCCTCCAAAATAAAAATAAAGTAGATATTAGAGGAAAACAAAGGGTAAACAAATGGCAAATAGCAGAGGACTGAAGAAAATGAAAAATAGGAGAAATAGGAAAGGACTTTGGAACATGTCAATAGAAAAGAAATAACACATTTAAAAAAACCTCATTAAAACTGAGTTGTTTGGCAACTATATATCTGTAAGAAAGGACTTTTGAAATTCAGGATGTTTCTTTTACCTATTTGGAATGAGGTACTCAAGGCAATTTTTTTTTTGCATTTCTCAGTATTAGCAAATCAAGCAACATCATGAAAATATACATATTTCTAACCCATATCAGAGACACACAGCTGGTTTTTAATTTAAAAGAGTTCACTGTAAATAACTTCCAATTTTAGGATTTTGTCACGTTACTTTTATCTGTCATGTATGCCTACATATGGTTCCCATAATACAGAAAAAGAGAACCAAAACCAATTTTCCTCAAGAGTTACAGGACTTGTCTTTAGGAGACTCACATTCCCCAAACCCATCAGTTCGTCCTTCTGTATTTACTTATCAGAGTTAAGAGGATTCTGCAGTAGAACTCACCCTCAATAACTCAACACAAGAACTTGTCTCAATTTGGAAGGAAGCCACTCCATCTCATGCAGGTTGGTTGTAAGGAGAGCTCTCTACCAGGTATAAGTTCTTAGGACAAAGCAAATTAATTTGTACCTGTTTAAAGCTTTTTAATTTGTACAGCAGCTATGTCAGTGCTCCTTGCACCTACAAAATTTACATTAGAAGTAGCAAAACTGTTATGAACATGCATCACATTGTGAATGGTTCTCTATAGAAGACATTTGTGGTCATGGCAAAAGGAAATAAAAAAAAACCAAAAAACAAAACCCTATGTTTGCAGATCTATACAGATATACTTCTTAACTTTAGAAGATGTGTTAACAGTTGTAGGAGATATCCTTAATACCAGAGGAACTAGAAGTTAAAAAATGCATGATTACGGCTGCATTCCAAGTCTGAATAACAACATATTGGCCATTCAGCTCTGCTGGATTTCGTTGGTGCAGCAATACTCTGAATTCTCTAAAGGGAGTTGTTATAATCCAACTTGAATCCACCAGATTAGTTCCCTAACTGTCTGAGAAAGAGTCAATGATATAAACTGCAGCTTTTTATGCATGTAGGTGAGCTTGTAACAAAGATTATAGGAAATTCTTATTGCATTTTTTGTTTCCTGCAAAGATGCACACATGTGCCCTAATGGATTTGTGCAAACTCTTTTCCTCAGTCACTTTCCCAGCCAAGAGGATGAGGGCAACTACATAAATCCCACTTAACCACATGCACTCACCTGACATTGGCGAGTAGGTGCCCAGGAAAGCTGCTTAGAACAGGTTTGATAATTGATCAGAGAGGAGAAATGTGACCCAGATTCATCTTGAACCAAAATGTCAGTTTCCATGCATAAATAAATAAAATACTTCATGCAAAGAACAAAACTGTCCAAGCCTGCAGGATACTGATTTATGATGAGTACTTGTTGGAATATCTTCTGGGAAATGGAGCACCCCTGGAAGGGAGATTCTGGTTGAGATCCCTGATCAGGCAGGGCTCAGCAGACCTCAAGTGGAGCTGTTGTGGTTTTCTGTTAGGTTAAGAAGCCGAAATGCAATGCTGTGAACTCTGTGAAGGATGTCACACCAAAAAAATAACTGAATGACCACCTCAAAACAAACAAATAAAAAGGACTGGGAAAACAGAGAGAATGAAATTGCTAGGAGGTTCCATACTGATATTTTATTACTGACATTTTTAAGTCTGAGGGTTCATCTGTTTCCAGTCTTGTCAAGACTCATGTAGTAAATGGCGGGAATTTGGAATTTGTTTATATCTCACCACCCAATCATAAATCTTTATCTCACCTATTGGAATCATAGCACCAAAGCCTTTCTTCATATATCAGGTTAGCCTAATAGGTGTGGCCTGTCAACCAGGCTTGCCTAGTGAATAAACTCAGGAGTGATGATCATCATAAAAATCTCAGCTAAACTAAAAATTCAACTACTCAATTTTAAAAAAAGTCTACAATTTTTTTTCCTTTTTGCTAGTCCTAACCACAGTGTTTTGTACTAATTAAAAATGTACCCTTATTTACTCTTTATTTTTGTCCCTCTATATTTAGAGATTCCAATATCAAGTGCTTTTTCACCTGCGGTGTCATCTCATGTCAGCTAGACCATCAGCTTGACAAACATACCATATTATTCAGAGTCTAACTGAGGATTTGGATGTCTTATATTGGAGATTTAAAACATAATATTATTTTTCAGTACCCTTGCTGCCAAATCCTGCATCATATGCAAATTCTCAGCGATTTACAGCTCCCATCCTCAAAAACTGAATCAATTTAGATGTAGAACTATATGCATTACAGATGAATAAATCAAGTCCTTTAAATGCCAGGGAATCTCTGCTTCCATTGAAACAGCCAGAGATCATAGAAGAGGAGCAGAGACAAAAGAAACCATCCATGCATAGGTAGCACGTCACAGATTGATAATCTAGATCATACAACTTTGACTCACCTGTGAGTCATACACAATTAAAAGAAAAAAGAAAATGTGGGTCGTATTGAGAGACCCTAGAAATTCCAACTCATTCCCTGAAAAGAGGTCCCTCAAAGTATTTTGGGTTACCCTCTGGATTATAAATGTTAGCATGTCTCCCATGTCCTATGCCAGAAGACAGGAGCATTACACCAGATCTCAAATCCTTGTGGAGTGGTTGCTGAAACACGCTGCAGGGAAAAGAATTTTGGCAATCACCAAATTTCTCTGAAAAGGAAAACAGAGATGATTAAGAATGTTAAGAGATGACATGGTATAAGACTATGAGGAGAAATAGCTCTCCAAATAACCCAGATTTAATTGAGCTTTACTGAACTTCACAGATTGTTTAAGTCAGAGGGCAATAAAATGCTTATTAAAGTACAAATTAATTGATTTTATAGCCATTTCTATTTATCCATTAAACCAATCATCCTTCTCTCAGAATCCTGAGACTTCAGATATTTAAGCGATTGACTTCATTCTAGTGCATGATTGTGCCATCCTATTGTACTGATTATAGATCTATCCACTAGCATATTTTTTATGTTACTTTGGATGATTTTGTTTGGGCTTTTTGTTATTTTATTGCCGTCTGTATCTTCAACAAAGATTGGCCAAAGCTAAAGTGGCCTTAGTTTTGTAATGCTTTTATACTGACTGAGATATTGCTCCATTTGCTTAATGTCTAGGTATGTGGCCAACAGCTTGAAATGCAGTTCCTATAATGGGAACCAGTATCCCCCTCAGATCAGCTGGCAGGTGATCTCGGTCTTGTTTCAGACATTCCCAATATAATTATAGCAAATTTGCTAAGAATGAATACATGTCAGTTTAGTTTAATTCAGACATTTTAAGTCCTTAAATCTTGGAGTGCATTTGCTCAGCATGCTTTCTCTACCCCATTATCCTGTTTAAACTGTTAAAGCCCTTGGCCACTCTTATAGCATAAATCAACATGCCAAAAGGCTATTCAAATCAAATAAACCCATTGTTGAAATTCTCTGTAACCTTTAGAGTGGTGAAGTGCTTTGTTCATGGATTTTTATAAGGAAAAACACATAAATATTAAAACTTTGTGCTCACACCATTTTCCTGGGAGAGAAAAACACTTCACATGCTCTTAAATGTAATTTTATTTATGGAAAACAAAAGAAATTATCTTGACCTGGTAATTACATTGCTTCTATTCAAAGAAAATTCTGTGTTTACTGTGATAATTTTTGTGTCTTCCTATTAAAAAACCTGAAGTTCTGCTGTTTTGACAATTCTGCTGTGATTCTTACCCTTTTCCTTTTTGAGAATTTTGGTATATCTTCCCCTGATTCTGTTGTGGTATTCAGAGGTATCCAGCAACATATCTGAGGGGTTAACAAAAGATGCTGTCAAGAGCCTTTAGAAAACTCAAAGTCTTAAGAACTTGCTGCTTGACCATTGTAGTTCTTTGATGGGCACAATGGGAATAAGCTATAAATTTGGCTTCTAGCAGACGGTTCTATTGAAAAAAAAAAAAAGTAGTAACTACGGCTATGTTTACAATTTTAAATTAATTTTATTGGGCTTTCTGTCAAAGATATTTTTATGTGTCTTGGATGTACTGTTTTGAATTAGAATATCTGTGTGGAATCCAAATCAGCAGCAATTTGAGAATACAAAATAGACTAAAAACTATGAGTTTTGAGAAAAATAGCCAGACTATGCAGGTGGAGCAGGAAAATAATAGTGCATATATTATAAAAATACCTGGTTAAAAAGGTTTTCAGGTCAAAATTTCAACTTTAATTTCAATTTTGCTACCAAAAAAATCCCAAAAAATTGGCTTTGGAGGAAATTCAATATAAACCATATAGGATCTCAGAGAAAATGCACTGAGCTATGTTGAAAACTCCATGAGTTTTGGGCGTTTTCTCTGAAAACGTTATATTTTCAGTGGAAAAATAAATGTGACAACCTCTTTTAAATGTAAATGGTGTGTGTCTCTCTCTCACAGTACATCAAATCAGAAACACACTACAAAATATGTCTTTCTCTGCAAGACAGAAAGGTTTTGTAAACTCAAAGTAAAGCTTTACCAATGAAAAAGAAACATGTTTTTATTCCTCAACCTTTTTTCCCTCAGAGAACATGAACTTCATTAGCTGTCATCTGACACCAGAAAATGTGACCTGGGAGGTAGCTGGATTATATGCTTGGAATGTCTTAAAAAAGAAGCAAGAATCAACGCTCTTGATTTTCCCTTTATTTTTACAAAACTTCAAATTTTGCCATTGGTAACTCCTTAGTGTATAGTTATTTTTGATTTTTAAAACATATCACAAAAAGGATGTTCCACAATTCCATTTTCAAGTAAAACATTAATAAACAATTAATAAACAAAACACCTTTTATTTTTGTTTTGTAACAAAGGGAAAGTAATATTTTGAAGCATCATCTAGTTTCATTTTACTTGTTGGAAGAAATAAATCTCAAGAATGTATGAATGTAAGAGTGTAAGAAAGTATGACAGTTCCAACCTGCCAGTTCTTATCCAGTGTTTTGAATACTAGCAATTGTCTGATGAGAAAGAACTGCACAGAAAATATGAATGGTTATTTATGCTGACAATAAATAAGAAAACACTCTCAGATCCCTTTCTTTTTCTTCCCACCTCCTTGTCTCCACAGAAAAGCTCTGTTCAGTTCTGCAACCAGTTTTTCAACACTACCATATGTGCTTCCCACCCTCACTCTTTGAAGCTTCTACTGGGAGCTTCCCTGTCCCTCTCTCCTTTCACACTTCTAGGGAATAAAATAAAATAAAAAATAGACAGAAGATTGTTTGGACTGACTTTTTGTTACATGGAAGAGAATTCTTATTTCTAAGACAAAGCCTTGTGGGGTCTTTGAAAACATTTAGCTGCAGAGGGCTGTCAGCTCTTCAAACTAAGAAAGGAAGATAAGCTGATATTGGATGGCTTCAGGTTGGTATAGGTACTCAAGAGGGATAAGCTAGAGAAGTATTGCTGTAGCCTGTTTCAGAGCACTAGAAGAATGGATGGACTGGAAAAAGTGGTGTGGAGGCTAGGCTTGGTTCTGGAAAGGACTAGACTGAGTGCCTCAGGCTACAAATATCAATAAGTTAGCAAAATGGTTGAGCAGGAGAGATATCAGCCAATAATTGTTTCACACACTGTAGGACACAAAGTGCTCTAAAGTAGTCTATAGCCACAATTAAGCACAAGAGTTACTCCACTGGAAGCAGTATTGAGTTCCTGCTGAGGAATGTGTATGAACAGCTGACAATACTCTCTGTTTTGCCATGGTTATTGATAGCCTTGTGTCAGCCTTAAGTCCATTGGCCTGTGATACATGCTCGTGGAATAAGTAGTTAATAACATGGATTAAACCTATGTGGGAGGAAGCTGCAAATCACTGTACTCTTCAAATCACATGTACAATTTATGGTATATAAATGTCTTTTCAAAGGTGCATACCCATGGGTGGAAACCCATGGGTCCCTATGGCTGTTCCTAACTGACCTGTGGGAAGAATTAAAACTCTTGCAGTGTATGAGCAGTAGTCAGAATGCCTGGCAGCATGAGATTCAGCATGTACTTTTTCCACTGTGTTATTTGTAACTGTGGATGGAGAACTAAACTTGGTACCACAGGATCTAAATTCAGGTTAGTAAAGAGCAAATGTCCTCCATGTGCAAATCAACAGACAAGCCAAAATGTAGGTCATTAGCCACCTGCTTCCTACCTTGTTTTGAATTCTACTAAAAATAGTTATAGTGGCTATATATAGTTATATATAGCAGTTATAGTGGCTAAGCCAGTGGGGCAGACAAACAATAGTTCTGTTGTAACAATAAGACTGGATTGGCTGAAAAGAAGACAAAGACAGAAAAAAATATTACTAATTAAAAAAAAAAATAGAGGTAGTTTTTGCTATCATGGAGCACATTTACTTCATGTTCTCAGTCAAATCTTTTGGAGAATGCATTATTTTGATTTCCAATATACAATGCTAAGACTATTTTATTTTCACATTAACTTTTAATAAGCTGTTACTTCCTGGCACTGCACATATCTTGAACACCTACGTACCAGGTGGAAAGAGAAAAAGCTGTATCATTTGTGTCTGTTTCCAGATCTGAAATGGCCTTGCTCTTTTCTTTGGTATGTTCCTGCAATGCCAAAAAGCTGAGTAGTAGCACTGCAGGCACAAGTTCTTTGGTTGCCTTCATGCATCCTGCCCTGCTTGGGATCAGTGGGGTAGATCCTCTTCTGGGCATGCTATGATAAGGGTCCTAATAGAAGGAAAAAGCAGTTTATTCATAGAAGAAAAAATATTTTCTAAACTAGAGCATATATAGGTGCTTTTGAGAAAAAAAAACTGCAAAAATTGTGTTCTAAATTCTGTTTGAGTAAAGAACAGTAATTCTTCTGAGTATTTAAACCAGCGTATTGGATGAAAATTCTATAGTTCTATTCTAGAGTTCTATCATGTTTGTGCTAGCAAGGCTTGTTTTTTTGTATACACACTAGTGTGATCAAATAGTCTGGGGAATTTGAAGTTCTCCATTCAGTTTATTTTCTCAGTAAGTCAACCTGTTGTTTCATTTTTAATTCCTTATGCAAAACTAGTGATAATAATAAAACTCTTGTGTCTCATAAATACAAATTTATGTTTTTAACACTTCACTAAACAAGAGAATATTCCACTACAGAAACCTGAAATTTAGAATCATAACTTCATTTTTTTTGTAATGCAAATACATTTAGTATAACAACTCTAGTAAATCCTTAAAATCTAAAGGAGTATTTAAATGTTTACAAAATGAAGACTGATTCTAATGGAGTTTCAAAAGTATCCCCTAAATTATGGATATCTATGAACAGAGAGCAATGCTACCAGAATGGATTAATGGTCTAAAATTTCTAATGGTCAGAAACCTTTTGCCAAAATATTTTAATAACCAAACCCTTTTTCCAGATTTAAATCAGCCGAGGCATGCTGAAAGTTCATAATATCAAAAAGGCAGGTGGACAACCCTCTACCATATGGACTTCTATCTTTGATAACAGAATTCCCTCCTGCTTCTCTGTGTGCCTTCATTGGATCCCTAAACAAGTAATAGATATTGTTTAGCAGATTTCTATATGTACATATGTATGTGCCTTGTCTGGACACAGCTGGATACTTTTCAACAACTGGCTATATAACAGAACTGCATATTTAAGAGAAGAGTAATCTGCTCAAATAACCTGCTCTTCTGTTTGTCCACAAACCACTAAATCTAATTCAATTAGCACCATTTCCCCTGCTGAAGAGACTGAGCTCAGGTTTTCAGGTTCAGTTTGGGCAGTCAGAAGTGTTTCATTCAGCTGAGGAGTTCAGGAGTTGTGAAGAAGGCAGCAGCACACAGAATCTACCCTAAATCACTCCAATGTACCTCAAAACTAGTATTTTCATTTCTGTGAAGATACTAATCTGTATCTCTGTTTTCACATTTTAAGACGACTTTAATCTGTCCTAAATGCAAACAGTTATCACAGGGTGCCTCATGCACCCTGGTCCCCAGCTTCCTGTATAGGAATAGCAAGGATTGCTCTGTTTTCAATGGCATTCTGGGGATTTTGCTGCAAAACAATTTAATGGGGCTTTGATGCAGTTAGTCGATAATTTCCCTCAACCTAAATATTTGGTTGTATTTTGGTGCAACTCTGATTTTACCAAAAATGAAGTTCCATCTCAGCTATCTAAAATGTTCGTAGTTACATTAAGCCTTGTACATATGAATTTTGACTATTTGATATTTTGTCTATGAATACAGTAGCAAGGAAAATTCTTCTCATGATAAAGTGCAAAGGAAAGAAAAATAAGAGCAGAAAAAGTAGGTTCACCAAGAAATATCTCCTATGTGGCAGCAGTTTGTGCGAATCCTCCCACCACATGGGGTCCCCTGATAGGGAAACCCCTGAGAACTTCTGTGCCAGGATTAGAAATGAGGCAGATGGGACTTGCTGAATTTTTGGTTTTCAGACTGTTTATTTCTTATCAGTTCATTGCCTTGGCTGACAACAGGTTTGCACTTCAGAGAAATGCATCAGCAAGACCCAGGATGTACAGTTTCAAGGACTCTTATACAGATATGATATCCAAATAACTCTTAAAATGTACCTAAAATATACCTTATTTTTATTCTACTACCAATAAATAATTGTCTGTCCATGTAACACCTGCAATGCAGGTGTTTCTGTCCAATGAATTTGTGTAGAAAATGGAGCAGATGAAGAACAGGAAGAAGGCAGAGCCAACATCCAAATCCTCCATTTTGTCTCCTATCTATCTCCATATTAAAAACCCAAAACCTAAGTTTTCACCCTGTGATAAACTATACTACTATCTACTTCACACACTCACAAAACTCAACTCATCCCAAAGTCCTGGAAGCTTTCTCCATGGCCAAAGGTTAAAAGCTGCACTCTCCTGAGGAACAACACTCCTCAGGAGGCAGAGAAATATTTCCTGTGCCCTAGATTCCAACAGCAATTCAATTTCCATTGGATGTTGTAGAAAAGGTTCCTCTGTTTGAATTTTCTTTCAGCCTACCTGACTTACTTTTTCAGCCTTCTTCAGGGAATCATGGCACGCTTCTTATTTTCCTATATTTGATAAATGGCTTTTTGAAATCAGCACTACTTCCTTGTATTTCTAGCATAAGATTTAAGTCTTTTGAAGAAATACTAATACCTAAGTAATCTTCATTTTTTTCCTAAATAATCACAGAAGCTATGTTCATGTGGAATTTGGATATGGTAAACATGAGGGGCAGACAGTGAAAAAGTCTGCATAGCCACACTTCATTCAGCTACAGTTCAAGTCCCTGTCCTTCTCCCTCCTCTATTCTTAGGCATATGCAGACAGCAAGACCATGTTCCAGATGCCCCATTTTTCAAGCTCCACTGGGCCAAGATATCACTGCTGAGAGGTGTTGAAGCCAATTGCAGAACTCTTTTTCTCTAGAGGCATGTACAGACACGATAGAGATGGTTTGTCCTACAGCCAGGGGAGAGTGGTGGAAGGAATCTTTGCTCTCAGCATCACTGTGTCTTTCTGACTCTTCACAAGCATGGTAACATTTTAAAGCTGTTGTTATCTTCTAAAGGATAGGGAAGATTTGAGGATTACCTCACAAAAGAATAAGGTAGTGGAACAAAGTGTTGTAACACTTTGCAAAAGCCAGGACTTTATGACAACACATTCTTCACTGAAAGGTATAATATAATTTTTTTTCAGTCTTTCTAGATCTCTTCTGAATTGCAATGGAATGTTTTAACAATAAAATTGTGTCATTAAAAATTGTATATATTAAAAAAAAATAGGCTCTAGCTTAAAAAAAAATTCCCCAATCTGTTTTGTTTTGTTTCTTTCTGTTTTTCTCAATACTTGAAATTTGGGGTGAGGAATACCTGTGTAGCACAGCTGATGATTTTTACCAAGTCATACTTTAAATCTGATTTCCACTTTTGTTTTATCTATTCCATACAGTATACCAGCTTCCCACATCCAGAAAAAAAAATCGACCCCAAATAAACTTTTATCTTCACAATTTTTTAACATCATATTTATAGTTAAACTGTTTTCCATTTTGATGAAGTTCTGGATTATTTACTAGACATTAATTCTTTCACACTCCTTTTTTACACTGTCTGCCAGACCATACTTCTAATTGAGTTTTATGTTCCTAAGGAGAGGATTTAAGCACGCCACATCTCTATTATACACATTCTTTTAACTCTAAATCACTCTGTCCTCTATTTGAGACAGGCAGTCTGCCTGAAAGGAGATTAAGAGAAGATATTATTAGAGATAAAAATTTCTGTCTTGTGTGCTCCAACAAAAGAGAAGAAAATTCCTGTGACTGCCAGCATGGGAAAAGATTGAAACTTCCAGCTTAATTTCAGAAATACCTAGCACAAAATACCTATATGAGTGATTACTAGCACTGAATATATAATTACCAGTAATGCTGTAACATGTAGCTATATATAGTGTATTCATATACAGTACCCTGATGCTTACAATTTTTATTCTGGTCATATTCTTGTTTTAAGTATTTCCACACTTTAAAAAATTTGAGACCACAGCTTGGTAATTTATACTGTTCTTCACTAACTTTTCGCACCATATACCTTTTTTCCTTATTAGTATTTCTCTTTGCAAGAACAAATTTCTCCAGTGAGGACCTGAAAACTAGAGAGTCTGAAAGAAGAAATCCATTCCATCTGATTTTGTAATTTTTCTATAAAGTCATTTTCTCTATGGAGTTTTCACTGAGGAGGTGGTTCCATCCTCTCAGGCACTCTACAGATTCAAAGTAAGATCCCAGGACTTCTTCTGGATATAGCCTGAATAATTCAGTTTTATTCCTCTGCCCCTTCTTATTTTTTTAGTTCAATTGGAGTTTAGAGGAGCTCTGGATTTCTGCAATCTGCCTTAACTTGCAGAATATCCAACCTATGTTCACAGAACTATACATGATGCCTGCATAGCAGTAGCAGGGAGTTTGTGATATCTGATAACATAATGGACTATCAGGTTTAATGAGAGTGATTTATTATATCATTTTGACTGGATTCTGTAAAGACTAGATCACATAGAATTGTACAATTTTTTTTTTTTAAGAGGGATCATATCTGTATGTAAGAGCCTAGCCAAATACTTTAAAAGCAATCTGGTCCTTTTGTACTCATTTCAGTAAGCCACTAAGTTATTGAAAGGCAGAAATTTGAATTTCCATTTGCCAAGTATTGTGTGTTTCTGTAATACTTTTAATGTCATTTAAAACAATAGCAAGTTAATGAGCTGTTAGACTTACACAGCCATTTTACAACATTGAGAATTTATCCTTAACAGAAGCCTACGGAAATGGTTCACTAGAGCATGACATAACCTTTGAACAGTTACATTTTCTGCATATCTATGATGATTTTCATTTTTATAAATATTTAGAGAAATTTAAAATTACTTGGTAGAGAAATAGCTTCTCTGAAACAATTATGTCTTGCTTTCCAAAGGTCTATTTAAACTTGTTCCAGGGTACTACTTGAGGCTACATTTTTTAAAATGTTATTTATTTCATGCAGTGATCTAAATTTTTGGCATAGGTCTCTAAAATCAAGTCTAATTCTTATGCTTCAGATTGTGTAAGTAAGTTTATTACTCTATATGTGTGTGTATATTTCTAGCATATGGATGGATATATATGAATATAGCTGTACATGAGAGAGACAAGTGTTTTAAAGTGAGAAATAACTTCTCTGTCCTCATATCTCATTGTTAAATCCTATACAGGAGAACCTTCTTGGTGAGAAATGGGTCCAATTTTTTTGTATGACCAGTTTTAGTCCAATTTTTCAAGACATGTAGCAACAACAAATAAGAATTTTGTTTCTAATCTTTTCAGAGACCTTAACTGGCATTGCACAGATCAGTTGATTAGTTATGGATTTTTTAAATGTGGAAATCTCTGACATCACTTTCTAATTTTGTTATTCTTACTGTGCTCGGTCCATCTTTTATTTCATGTTTGTTCAATCCAGTTTACCTATTCCTTTAAAGGCATTGCTAGATTTTATTGACACTGCAGATAGTCTCGCCACTAATTTTTGGCTGTGAAATCAATGGTACATAAAAACATATTTAACTTCAGCTTGTTTTCCTAACATTTCCCAGTAACTATGTGTTAACCAGACCTCATTCTGAGGCAGCTTATGGCCTTAATGCATACAAAATATTTTAACTGATAACTTTTTCCTTCCTGACACATAATTTCGTTCTTTCTAAATCTGAAGTTACTTTCCATGTTGTCCATATGACTTCATTTCCAGCAGCATGCTGAGTCAGCAGGCTCTGAGGTACTAGAATTTGCCTAAAGAATTGAATGTATCATCATCAATGCATACCAACTCACCATGTTTTCCAAATGTGAAAGGTAGAATGTATTCTCTGTTTCCTTCATGCTGAACTTTGGGCTGAAGCATAATCAAAAGTATCAGTAGTAACGTGCTGTTCCTCTGATACACTTGGAGCCAATACGCATTTGGTTGTCAAAAACAAGGCAGACACCCCTTGCTGTGAGGTCTGAGTTTTAGAACAAAGTCTAAGCAGATTGAGAATTCTGCCATTTGTATCATACTGAATGAGTTTATACATATTGTACAGCACCTCAGCCTTAAACTGCTAAGAATCACATATATTGAATTATCTACCAAAACTGCAAGCTGAAGGGACAATGCAATACAGAAAATCCAATGTTTAAGAAGCTAATTTTGGGTCTTTAGTATAATTGTGCTTCTATTATCCTGCATTATTTAAACATGTAAATGGCACAAAAAGTCATAAAGTATTTTCAAGCAGAATTTTAATTTAACAACATTTCTTAAAGTGAGAATTATTTTGTAAATTCTGTTTTTTGTGATTCAGAAATGTGATCACTTTCTTACTTTCTAACAAATGTTTCTCCAGTTGTGGAGACAGCAGCAGCACACAGAATCTACCCTAAATCACTCCAATGTACCTCAAAACTAGTATTTTCATTTCTGTGAAGATACTAATCTGTATCTCTGTTTTCACATTTTAAGACGACTTTAATCTGTCCTAAATGCAAACAGTTATCACAGGGTGCCTCATGCATCATGATCCCCAGCTTCATGTACAGGAATAGCAGGGACTGCTCTGTTTTCAATGGCATTCTGGGGATTTTGCTGCAAAGAAGTTTAACTTTCATAAAGAAAGTCTGATGTTAACACATTTTGAACTTTGATGTATGAAGATGAAAAAAAAATTATCCCAAATTGCGAATCAATTTTCAATAACAGGAGAAAATAAGGAACACTAACATTATGAGTACATTAAGATCTTCAAAATGCTGCCTAAGAGGAGATGTTATAGTTATTTTTCCAGTCCATTCTAGACAACATAGGAATAGAAAAAAATATGCAAGTACATAATGCTTCACACACCCTTTCTGCATGACAGCCTCTTGCATTTGGCTTCACTTCCTTGCCAATACTCTTAGCATTTTAAGGAACAGTAACAAAAACTTCTGAACAATACATGCTACTGTCTGTTTGTCCTGCAAATTCACTGAGTGGTGAAATACCTTGTCATTAGGTCATCTAGGAAAACTGATTTTCATTCTAGGCTGGTGCTGTTATCTTCTACTTTAGCACCACAGTTAAATCTAATGTAACTAATGTACAGAAAAGTACAAATTTTTTTACAAGAAATTTTAAAAAAAGTGTAGTTAGCCTTTCAAAGGTACTTAGTAACAGTTAAAATCACTTAAGAATTTGCTGATAAGAAGATAACACTTAGAGAAAGCTATAATCATTAGGATTCCTTTGAAAATTGTCCAAATTAATGAAATATTTGTTGTTAGCAAAAACAAAACTTAAAATCTAGAACCTAGGAAAAAAATCCAGTTTACCTGTACAGTAGATAAATGCATCCCTTTCAGTGAACTTTTATTAAAATATCTTTGAAAGAGGTAGGTATGGTTGGTTATAGATGTTGACCATTTTTCTTCCCAAAATCAAAGGTTAAGTGTACTTTTGTTTTGGGTTTTTTTTAATGTATTGATTCTTTGCTGCCTATTTTAAGACAGCAAATGCTTTGTTTAAGCTCTCTATGATTCAGAAAATTAGAAAGATTATTTATTTTCCAAATCCTAGACTGGAAATTCTTGCAGGGATGTTATTTAAAAAGTGAAATGTTATTTTCAAATAATGGCTGAGAGGGTTTGTCATCGTAGTATATGTTGCTTTCTTGAAATGAAATACTTCTTTATTGTCAGGCAATTATGAAGTATCTCTTTTTGAAGAAGTGAGCTGGATTATTCAGAATGTTTATAATAAATTTTTCAGAAAAGAATCTTTAATACTCATGTTGAATCAGCAGCTCACCTTTTACAGGTATTTGAGATTTTTCTTCAGTTGCAGCTACTTACGGAATAACTTTTTTCACTGTAAAGCATATTTAGAGTAAACAAAATAGCAAATATCTTGGAGCCAGTTGCCTGAAAGCTATGATTGATGAAATGAAAGCAGTTTTTTTCTTATTTCACAGAAGAGGTACCAGAAGATGATACCAGGAACCTGGACTGTTTGGGTGCCAATGGGACAGTATAATCCTTTCACCAATTTTAGAAGAAGCATTTGAAAAGAGTACATATTTATAGAGAAACACCTCTTTTATGTCAATGTTGACATAGCCATTGTACTGTCAGGGAGACACTGTATCATTTGTCACTTGATAGTTCATTGCAGTGAAAAGATGAAACATGAATTAATTTGTTAAGAGAGTATCTTGAGTTGTGCTGGTCGCTAGAGAGATTTTTATGTTACAGTGAAATACAATAGAGTGATCACTTATACAGACAAAAATTGCTTTCCAAGAGTCATTTCCCATAGGTGTTGGTGCACTTGTTCCCATTCGTACTGAGCAGTTTGAGCACTCAGTTCAAAGGACAAGAGTTAAAATAAGTTATTTCGTGGGTTTTTTTCCACTTTGCTGCTTGATAGAAAAGACTTTCACAGCCCTCCGAGCTGCCATTCAGCAGCACATAAAGAATATTACAGCTTGTGTTAAGTGTCAGTTAGAGATAATTCCAACCTCAGTGACCTGTCTTGCCACTAAAACACTTAGCAGACTTTATTTTGTCTTTACAACATGGAGACCGTGGGCACAATTCTGATCCCAATGACACTGTGGTAAATCAGGAGACACCACAGTGAAGCCAGCCAAATCACAACCTCATAAATACAATATAAGGTAGAAAAGGAAATCAGATTCTTTGCTCATACATTGGTTCTGATTTTTCAAGACTTTCAGTTTTGTATCCTACTCTCGAGAGTTTTCAAATACAATAAGTGGGGACAAGTCAGCCAATGGGATTCGATTTTCTCCATGCCAGACACTGAGAGATAACTAATAGTAGAAAATCCTGTGGAAATACTTCCAATTTCCAAGCCAAAGAACTTAATCAAATACCTTTGCTTCTGTCATCTGAAGTTGTCCAGGGCTTGAACTTTCAGCAGTGCCATAATGCCCATGTCCTGTTGGTCTGTGGCCTCAGGAGACAGGACTTTCCATAAAAACAACAACACAAAATTTCACTTACTTTTGGTCCTCTAGGACAGTGAAAGATTTCAGTACCCAATTCAGCCATCTGTGATCAGAAATATATCCTAGTTTCATTGTTTATGCTCTGCAGTTTGTCACAGATTTCTGATTCTACCTTCTAATCCTACTGCCAATGCCTCACGGTTTCGCATTTTGTATGCAGCAGGCAGTCCTTTCCCCAAATCAGTGAGCAACTACATTGGCTGCCATTCTTAATTTCGGACAATTCATTTGCTATTTCCCTGCTAGAAACCAGGAGAATAGTTTTTTTCCCTATAAATGAAACCAGGTGAATTCCCCAGCACCTTTGGTATAGTTCCTGTGACCAATAACTTCCTGCTGTTATTAGTATGTCCATTATATTAACCACAGCATTTCCTCCCATTTGCATTTCAGACAGGAATAACTTCCTTATCCAAAAAGACAATGCACTGAAAATTATTTTAGATTAGCTGTTTTGATATTTACCACATACATTTGTGCAAGTTGCCATTGCATTAATAAAAAATACATAAAATAAAATTAAGGACATTACCAGATTCACTCAGTCTTTTATAGGTATTTGCATCTTCCTTCACCAATGTTTGCTATTATACTGTGCAAACCAGTTTGCAGGGATTTTAATTTACATAGTTGTCACATGAGCATGAAGATATTTCTGGCAAATGGCTCTGAACATTATCACACTTCGATTGACTTCCCTTCTCTGGAAGTCTAAGCACTGGCTAGTGAAAAGCCTCACAAGTAAGAGACACCACAGAGGGCCGCCAAAGCTTCTTTATGTAGTGTTGTCTGGTTTTAGAATTGGTAAAAGCATGGTGTACACCAATTGCTAAAGGCTACAAACTGGAGATCCTCAGTTCTTGAATCTTTTATATGCCTCTGAATCTGCCTTTAAGCTTCAGTTATGTCATTTTAAGACCTGATTGCCCAGTTTCCTGCCTCCCTAGAGCCTTCCTGTGCTCATCTTCTATTCCTGTGACCTCATTTTCATACACTGTAGCTGACTTCAATTTACCTTGATCTGAGTTACAGTACCATAAAAAATCAGCAACCAGGCATTTAGGAATGTCATCAGTGAACATGTCTGAAGTCAGTGGAAATTCTGCTATTAACTTTCCTGAGCACCTACAACAGTTTCTTTGATCAAAAGAGGGATATAATCTACCTCTTATGAATATTAGACAGATCAATTAATGCTGTGGGTGCTTAGAAGATTCAGAGGACTCAGTTATGGTTATCACAGTTACCACTGCCAACTAGCAGCAACAAAGCAATTTTAAACTAATTTATAAAACCTTCCCTTGCAAAGTGCTGCAGACAGCCAGTTCAAGTACCCTTCAGACTCACCAGCATAGCTTGTTGCTCAACATTTTCAGCATCAAAGTCACAGCTTAATAGTTTAGCCCTCTTGTAGAGATATTTATATTTATGAGAAGGGTGAAAATGAGAAATTTTTTTCAAGGTAATGGCCACTTCTTGATGTTGAGTTGGCAACCTGGATAAGTTGTGTATGTGACAGGAACTTAAAAGAAAATAAAGCCAGGCATGCCTGCTGTTAAAACAGTCCGGCTGTGGTTTTCTCAGTTGAGGCAGCCAGGATTCATATTAAATCTGCATTTTAAGCCCTGGGTTTCTGGTTCTTTTCCTAATTTTGAAAATGAATCATACTGTGGCTAAGCACTCTGCTTTCTGCATCTTTTTTTTCAGCTCCATAACTGGTCAGATGAACTTGTACCTGTGGTGGGCAGTCAGTATCATGATTTTTATTAGTTGCTTTCCTTCCAAAATCTCCTTCACACTTTTTCACTGGAAGTGACCTCTTCTATATAATATCAAGATACAATTTGAATTTCAGCTTACATTAATGTATGAGAAGACGTCTTTGCCATTGGGTAGGTCTGAACAAAGCATCCCTGGCATGGTGAAAAGTGTTTTTCACATTCAACCACATTTAATAGCCTCTCAGTTGTGACATATAACCTTGTTCTAACCATATTTGTACCTTTTATTAAAATTACTGATCAAAATTTATCTGCCTGTACAAGTATGCTGAAGAAAATGACTAAACACCATCCAGGATGAAAACAGTCAATAAGGAAAAATAAGTTAAGTCATCACAGAGAAAGCAGGATCCTTTTCTTTCAAAAATCAAAGTATTCTAATAATTTACGAGTAAACTTCAATGACGTGCAATACTGACCGCATCCACTTACACCTGAACATGCAAGTTATCCTAAAAATAATGGGCAGCTGGCAGGTGAAGTCATGGGAAAATTGGTGACTGTACATTTTTCCTTCAGAGGAAGGACACACTGGACATGAAAAAAGGCTCTGATTAAATACAATCATCATGGGAGCTTGTCATAGGAACCTTGTAAAGACCAGGCAGTTATTGAATAGATAGGGACTGGCCCTGCTCAGGCTGGAATTCCAAGAACTGATACTTACTGTTTCCTCAGTGCTTTTGTTTATTTTCTATTACATCATAAAAAATCTCTTTTAAGCATGCTCACATAAACCTAGAACCCTTAAATATGGAGCAATATATTTGGATAAAGAAAAAATGCCAATATTAATTTTAAATGAACTGAGTCTGTTTTTTCAGAGTTGTCACTGCTTAAATGATTTTAAAGTACACATTGCCTATAATTTATTCCTTCATCTGCTGGTTTTGGATAACAAGCAAAATACTAAAGTAAAGAATACTTATTTGCCATTTCCAGCTCTCTTAACATCAGAAAGGAGGAATAAGGCTGATATTTATATAGGAACTCTGAGAGATCTCAGTATGATGAACAAGCTGCTACAGTAATGATTGCTAACACTTAAAAACCAAGACAGAAGCAAGCAAAAGAGTTAAGAACCCTCAATAACAAAAAGAGCGTTCTTATTAGGGAAGCCATTATAAAATGGCATGTCTGGGTTTGTTGCAGTTCACAGCTGCACGCTTAAAAAGCTAGTTTTTTTTAATTTTCTCCCTGCTTTCCAAGGCTATCTCAGGTCTCTCTAAGCAGGCAGCCCTTCACAGGATGCAAGTTAGCAAGTTATAGCTTGTGTCACAGAAACTTATGTAGCTGAGTACTCCTGCGTATCAAATGGCTTCGTTTCTAGGTGCTGAAATGAGGCATCAAGAATTAAAGCTTTACACAGAATGCAATAAAAATAAAAAGATTAAGAGAAAAAAAGCAAGACTAGTGTTGTAAACAGTGCAAACACTTCAGATTCAACATGAGTGCCAGAAGTTCTGCAGAACTTTTAATAAGTAGAAGCCGTCTTGTTAAACCAAAGGTATTAGAAG
>VXBU01015908.1:102164-143462 GCA_013400315.1 Bombycilla garrulus | reverse complement strand
TTTGGGACCACGTGATTTTGGATCAATCCTTGATGCATCTTTATATCATCTGCTTTGTTTCTTTTACTTTGATACTGGATACCACCAACAAAAATCATATTGTGTGGTTCCAGAACCTCATAGAACTGGGAAGTATGATCTTCTGTGCTTATTCTTAAGGAATTTCTTTCTACTTCTCTGGTAAGTTCACAGTTCATACCAACTTGAGCACTTAATATTGTTCTGAAATTTTGAGAGAAGAAAAGTTTATCAAAAAGCTACTTTTCAGCTTTAAAATCTCAGTGATTTATTGGTCACAGATTATCCATCAATGCATCTGTTTTAAATCAGGGATTTTAATAAATACAATAATAACAATAATAATAATAAATGCAAATTTTAGAAGCATGGAGAATTAAACAAAAATAGCTGAATTGACTCACAATAGAAGTGTGACGTTTAACTGATGAAAAGGAGTTTCTTAAGATTTTGGCGATTTTTCAAAAAATGCTGTGTATGGAAGTATTTTGTCTTATTATAATATATTTGAGACATTAGCAGAATGTCTATCTGAAGCTCATTTCTTCCTCTTTCAGATAGGCAACTAAATGCCTCAATTGTTGTCTATATCTGAACTTAAGAGCGATGTTGAATGCAGTTCAACTTCTAAAAAATTAATTTTCTCTTCTGACTTTAAAAAAGTTAAGTAGGAATAACATTTAAGATTATTCATGCCAATAGATAATCATGATTTAAGCTTCTTATGAGAAGCAAAATGTTGTTTAACCTAAAAGAAACAATTCTGCAGGCAAATTTTCCTGAAATGCTGGTAATATTTTAGAATTAATATCTGGCAAAATATTTTCACACCCTGGCTAAATAATTTGAAACATATTAGCTATTTGAAGTAATTCGTCATGTATGAACTTTGCTTACAACATTATCTTGCTGCAGATGGTAAAAATTATGTTGACTCTGATTGGTGTAAGAACAGTGCAGCATTTGGCAGCACAGTATCAATTAAGCTGTGTTTGTCCATGACAACATAAGAATTTTAAACTTTTCATGGTTTTTTGTACCATGTCTCATCATGCGGGGTCTTCTGAGAATTCTGTCTCTTAATGCCACAGGGACAGGTGGCCAAAAAACGGTGTGTTGGAGTCTAGAGAATGAGAATAGTTAGAAAGATGTTGGTTCAACTGTGCAAATTCTCTGCATTTAAGATGACTGACCTTAGCAAAGCCTATCAATAATCAAGGACATAGCAGCAATGAAGAAAGAGAGAAATTAGAAGGGTAAAAATGGATTTTCAAGAAAAGAATTAAAGAGTTTTAAAACCAATACCCAGAAGCTATGAAAATACATTTTGAAGATGACTGTAATAGAACCAACAGATCTTCTAAATCCCTACAAAGCAGTGAAGGAAGATAAGAATACTGCTGAGAAGTTAAATGACTTTTTACATTAGTTTTTACTCAAGAATTTTTGGAAGATTACTATGAAACCTGCTGTTTTCTGATATATAATAATGTGATGCTACTAAAGCCTTCCGTGCTGCAAAAAGTTTCCTGTAACTTTATGCATAACAACCAAGATGTTTGAAGCCATAATATTATACCCCCCCCATAATTTTTCCTTACTGCATAGAAAGAGAGGAGAAAAAAAAATAGTGCCTCATATATTTAAGAAATGGAACTAATGATCATGAAGTTTATATCATTCAAGAAGGTTTTCTGGGTCATTAGCTTATCACAAAAAAAAATTTTAACTTTTTCACAANATGATTGACTGAACTTTCTCATTATAGCTTCACTTATTCTATCTACTGGGAGGGAGGGCAATGAAACAGAAATCTGAGAAGTGCAGGAAAAGCCTTCTGTTATTCAGCTATAAGGACAACCATGAAGAATGTAAGGGGGAGAAGATGAACTAGGTCAATGAATGCCAGAAAAATAAAATTTATCATTGACAATCATGCTGGAGGGAACTACCTGAAAAATGTGGGGTATAATGCAGCTGTCTAAATTAACCATATCTAAATTAAACAATTAAGCTCTAACCATCCTACAGGTTTCATAGCAGAGGTCATCATTAGTGTACTACTGAAAAAATAAAAAGTAATGTGTCACATTGCAATATGTGACAACAATTTGAAAGCTACATCTTTATTGAAATCAATATTTTCTCAGAATACTATCCATAACAAAAAGTATACTTTAAAAGAGTACTTGAAAAGCAGTTGAACAGCAGAAAGAATCAGCATAAAACAACAAATAGGTTTAGATATGTATGTCATGAATAGTAATGTTCAATTGAAATCCTTTCTTTTTTTTCTGCTATTATCAAGAATGAGAGACACTCTGTAAGTGAAAAAATCTGAATCTGAAAAGGTAAAACAGTTTTTAATATACTATGAGCAAAATCATGAAATGCTGTGCTAATGGAAATAATTCACAGAAAAAAATTAGGAAACATAGTGTCAATCAAGACTCCTTTGTGTTGTTAGCAATTTTTAAAGGGATATTTATTGTTATCTTCATGTTTTAACTCAGGCTGTAACAGTAAGAACAGGCTATGTCTTCAGATTACTCTGCCTCAGAGGTATTTTAAATTTCTCTCAAGTACCTTGAATCAGCCACATTAGGAGACACACATGACCTTTCATGGTCATTGCTACATTCTGGTGTTTCATTGCAGCATATAAATAAAAACTGATGGAGAGGAAAATCAGAAACACGAGATAGAAAATACAGCAGAAATATAATTATATTGAACAGTAGTATCTGTCATTTTACTGAAGGAAAGGCAGTTCCTCTTTTACAGAGCACATGAAAATTAGTGTCTTTCATCATGAGGAAGAGAGGACTTGAAGTGTGACACATGATGTGTGAGAACAGAGCTGGAACTTATCAGGTTCATAAGGAAAAAATCAGTTTCATCCAGTTGACATTTACACTCTTTGTATGTCATTATTTCTCAAAACATTCAAACCTCACATATTCAAAAGTAAACTTTAATGTACTGAGTCCTAATCCAAAACTCCCTAACCTTCACTGTTTTTGTATAAGAAAAACAATCTTTGCATCCAAGAGTTTGTGACCGTAGTCCACCAATGGGAACCTTCTTTGCAGATAAGAGTTTTGAAAGCACAAATTCTTTCTTCTACTTCCTGAGACTTTCTGTTTTAGTTAATATCTGAAAAGCCAATCTGAGATACAAACCTTTTGGAATGTTAAGGCTGTAAGGCACTCCTGGATTCTGAACTGTACCAGTTTTGTGGTTAGTTTTGCACTCACTTCTTCAGATCAATTCACCTGTATCTGCATTGTATGGTTAAAAATCCCCGGACTCAAAAGTTCTCTGCAGAGCTAGAGCTGTAAGGCTTAATTATGCAGTAGCATTTTCTTAAAAAAATATATTATGATAAATCGATTATTTTTTTTCTGTTTCAGTAATATATTAATTTAAATGTTGGTAACAAATCATGTCAGTAAATAGTCAGTAGGTACTTACAATTTATACACCTATAGTTAGTACACTAAATGAGTGATGAAATAGGAAACAGCAGTCTGGTCAAGAGCTTATCGTAGACCTCTATAACTTGGATCGAAAAGCACCATTGTTCTGCCTGCAGTTTTCTAAATATTTCTATGCAATTTTCTATTTTTTAAATAGGGAAGCAAAGATGCTGCTCTTATCACTTAATTATTCCTCAAAGTTGGAGGACAGAAAGGATTTTTTATCACACATTGGAAAGCATATAGATTATGCGAAGAGGATCTGTGATTTCACACCTAAAGTACTGTACTCAGAAGAAATTAAAAGTATAATCTGAAAGTTTATCTCTAATTATCACTTCCAAATGTTCAATATAAACATTCTATGTAGTGTACAGAAGATTACAGTCTTCTCCACTAGCACCGAAATGCATATGCTCACACCCACCAGCTCTCTGCTTTGTTGCAAACTATGAATAGTTAAGCATTTCCTGTGATTTAGCTAATGTCCTTTTACCATATAAAATGCAATCCAATTCATTGTGCATGTGCTTGAAAGGCAAAGAGACACAAATGATTTGGTACTATGCCTTTTTTCTTCATTTCATATTGCTAAAGCTGTCTCTGGAGAAATAAAGAGGCTTTTTTCTCTTATTTCTTATAATGGGATTCTAATGAGAACTTTAATTAGTATCATGAATTTTTTTCCTTACTTCTAGATTTTAAAGTAATCATGCAGTATTTCTCAGTCATAATTTTCTATTGTATCTCTATCATGCTATTTCTGTAAGATAATTTTCATAATACTATTTTATTTCAGATTTTGTTAACCCATTTTATTGCCAGCATAATTGGAATCAAAATAGGCAAGAATCATCAGATCTTGTTAGTAACTTGATTGTCAGTCACCAACTGAAATATTTTCTCAATTACAGCTGTGTGTGAAGATTCTTGTAGAAAGGTCTAATCTCTACTCAATGTATACATGAAGTGGTCATCACAAGACAGGCTATTCCTGCTCCCCTTAAGATATTTCCTGATTTTTTTCACTAAAAATAGCTATTTTTGAAAAAACCTTTGTAACTTCTTTTCCATTTTTTCTTTTTTGGTTGTGGTTTGTTTTTGGTTTTTTTTTGGGGGGGTTGTTGTTTTGTTTTCCTGTGGCATATGCCATTTCTTTTGAGATTAAAACAAAACATTTTTACCAGAACAAATCTTTCTGTTGCAAACCCTGCTTGAGTAAACTTCTTGATATTTATTAAAAAATCTCACATTTAATGGACCTAGTCCTGTAGATGTCACACAGTTTTATTGACAGCCTGAAATATTATTCCATTTGTCCTGGAAGATATGAGCCTGGGAGATATGAGATATGCAAAATTACCATTAAGAACCTCTATTCTTGTTGTTATTTTTCTGGAATATGTGTTTCATAGTCATTAAAAAAAAAGAAACAATTACCAGTAAGCCTATGAAAAACAGTACAGGAAAGCAGATTTTCCAGTGTTTTATTGCAATGTTAGAAATCCTGTGTACCATTTTCCACAGGGATGTAGCAAAAAAAACCAAACAAAAACTGAAGTTGGTAATTAGAGAAATTTAGCTGAAACTTGTTCAGCTTATTAAGCATTTAATTTTGTGTAGAAAGTGAGAAATCATTAGCACTTTTATTATCTTGAGTGTAAAAAACCCAAACACTTCTGGAAAGGAGGCTGTACAATTGTCTTTAAAAGATTTGGTATTCATGTGCTTTCCTGAAATGTTTATATAGCCTAACTAAACCGGTAGTTTGACTTCCACAATAAAACCACCAACTGGTGACAGCAATTGCACAGGTGGTTTAAAAAATCCTCAAGTTGTTCCTTGCTCTTCACTAGAAAACCAGGCTTTTGTTTTTATTTTGAAAGTTGGACTGACTCTTCTGTAAAAGGTTTTTCCGGTAAAACTCTGTTTAATGGAAGAGCAGAAAGGATCAAATTTGGCGTGCTCCAGTGAGAAGGACTTGCCCTTGCTAAGTGATGCTGCCATCCTCCCTGCTGCCTAGGCCTCCTGAGGGACTTCATTCCTCTTCCTGCACACAACCAGCTGATCTGACCTGGGCACATCTGGGCTGGGCTAGCTGGGGTAGTTGCCTTCAAGTCAGGGTGGGAGGGTGTGTTGTCAGCCCTGCTGTGCACAAATCGTAAGGATCTCTTAGTTCCAAACAATAATCAGGAGAAGAAATTAATTTTTAAAGTATAGGAAAACATTCTAATCAAAGCCAAAATATGGTAAAAGTGCAAAGTTCTGATTTAAATTATAGTCTAAGCTATTTCAAGTAGATATATGTTTTGAGAGTGTAAGAAAGAGTGTATAAAGACTGAAGTTTTTTCTCATAATAAAAATTGTTTATCATTTGAACTGCAGAAAGGAACAAGTTTGTTGTTAAATGTGTGCATTTCTCTGCAACTCCCAAAGTCACACATCAATTCAACTGCTCTGATAGAAACAGCTCCCATGTCTCCTGACACAAAGTCTGGTATTCTATCCTAAAAGTCCAAACCCCCTCTGTTAATAAGGTGTCTACAGAAGTTTATTTCTTCAGGTCAGAAGTTTGAACCTAGTCCAAATTACTAATACCCTGAAGATACTAAATCCGACTGCATGGGTCAGTTCTATTCAAGTGCAGCTTTTGTTTCTCAGCAGAGTAAACTAAAGGAAAACTGGATGTGCTGCCATTTCCAAAATATTACTAAACAGAGCTTGCTTTGCGGTCTTCAGTAAAAATGCATCAGCAGAAAGGAAAAGAATTTCAGGAATTCACAGCTATTTTGAGGAGGCAAATATTGACAAAATATAGTTGTCTTGGTGAAGCTGTGCTTTTTACTGCCTACCTTCCTTTCTGTGTAGGACCCCTCCTACCTAAGGCTGTCACAGAAATGTCTTCAGTTAGCACACATGTCACTTTAAAAGGGAAAAATACATGAAGTTAAAAGCTTTTCCTTCAGGTATTTCACTCTGTTGTTTAGAAGCAACCACTCGCTCGCTATTTCCTGCTGCAGTTGCACTCATGGCATTGCAAGTTTGCACCAGGAGCTGCTCTTTGCACCTTCAACAGACTGTGACAGGTGCAGGTTTGCTCGTCACAGAAGGATAGGTGCAGGTTTGCTCGTCACAGAAGGATATACTTGTATGTGGTAGCCACAAGTGCATTCCTGCTTGCCATTGGAAAAACACTTAAGAGCATTGTTGGCACAATGAGGAAGGAACTTCAGAACCCTCTATATATTGATGGTGAAGCTGAGGAACAACAACCACCATCCTGCCAGTTTGCAGTCATTTTGCCTAATGAGTTTTCCAGTTTGCTAATTCAAAGTTTCAGTGTGCTTGGGCCTCAAACTCACCTTGTAAGGAGATTGTTCCACCACTGAAAGTACTTTGCAGCCAGAATTTAATCCTATTTTTCCTCTCTATAACCAGAAATTTATTATTTTCCTTTTGATGGTCTTCTTTGTTATAGTATTTATCATACAACATACAACCATTCTTAGTGCCTCTGTAAATCTGGAAGGGAGTTTATTCTCAACCTAGGTGCATCATATCATATTTTTCTAAGAAATTGCCTATAACAGTATAAAATGTCATTCACAGATATCAAAAGTCATTACATGGACCCATTGATTTCAGGGAATTTTATGTGAATTAGACCCTTAGAGAGGTTGTTTGTTCTGTCACAGAAATCATCTGCAAGACTGATGTTTGACAGGATCAAGCCAACAGACACATTATTTTGCTGCTCTACAGCCCAGTGCCTTTGCTGACAAAAATTGATTAATATATTTGTTTTTTTCATACTACATTGCAATGTCATAGCTAATCTATAATCCATCTGATCTCTAAATCTCCTTCGGCATGCCTGCCTACTAAAATCTCCTCTCTATTGACTATCTATATGTCTGAATTATCTTCCTGTGGATGTATTGTACTGAATTTGTCCAAGTCAAATTTTCATTTCCTTTTTCTTCCCTACTCTGAATTCTTCTTGGCTTTTCTCTTCCTTCATTGCTTCTCACCACCTTTTTTAATGGTAAGGAGCAGTATCTTTTGGTACTACTTTACAGAATATTCAAATAAAATCACAACCAATTATTATACAAGAAAGTATTTTAATTTATTAGCCATTAGGTATAACTTTTAGGCTTTTGTACGCTTGATGATATTCCATAATTCACTGACTTGAACATTTCCCTTCTGAAGGAACCTGGTCTACTTGACAGGAAGCCTTAATTGGAGAAGAAGAATCTGCAGAGCTAAAAAACTGGTTCTAATAGGAGTCAGATTTTACAAAGAGAAAGTTGAAATATTGCAGGGAGAAAGTGGCTCATTACCAGAAAAAATGTCTGAATCCCAAAGGGTATGTATTTTCCCTGAAAAAAATGAATGTTGTCAGGGAAGAAAACTCATAATTTATTATCAACAGCTAACAGTAGCTTTCCTTAAAAGCAGAAGAGGGAACATAAGCAAAATTTATTTATTTTCCATAGTTTTACTAAAATAAAAACTTATTAGACTGTAGATAATATTATATTATTATTATTAGTAGTAGTAGTAGTAGTAGTAGTAGTAGTATTCAAAAAGGTTAATTTATTTTTTTCCCTATATTTAATTTTATGCATTGTTACACATATGTGTAACTCCAAAAGCATACAATAAAACCACTTATAAGTCTTCCCTGGCACTAGTGGTGTTATGTGAGGTTAAGAAGCAATAGAGTGTTTTCCACAGTTGTCAGCGTTAGATTTCTATTTGGATGCCTGAGATTTCTGCTTAGATACCTGACACCTGAATCTGCTATCAATTATTTTGTCTAAATTAGACATAATTTTTCATGGGGTCTATTTCATCATTATAACCAGAAACTCCTGTTGTATTTATTTCAGAGTAATATAATAACATCAGAACATCTGTTTAAAGAGAAGAGGCATATTAAATTTTTTCCAAGCCTTATTTTTGGTTCCTGCTAGACAATATTAGCATTCTGGGATGTACTGGACTAATGATCCTATCTTGTCCCTCCTAGAAGTCACAGGTCTTCCAGAAATGCTTTAACATCTCCTACATGATGTTTTTAATTAGATAATCTTAGTCAGGAGTCTTCATTTCCGTTCTTTACACCAAAGGCTCATTGTGTTGCAAAGAATAAAATTCAATTCCTGTTCCCAAGAACACTTACTGCAGCAGGACATAAGGAATGTGATACTTCGTTACCTGTGTGTTATCTGGCCTTCACTTTCATTCTAGCTCATTTGATTTATCACTTGCTTTTTTTCCTACATCACAGAGGAAGAACATCGTTGTGGTTGGGGTTGTCATTCACTGTGGCCACTTTCCAGCACACTGGGGCCCTCCTTCATTTCAGACTTCCTGGCACTTGAGTAAATAAGCAGCATGCGCTGACTGGGCTGCAGTTTCAGAGTACCTGCATGAAGGTGTTGGAATCAAGAGCTGAGGCAGGTACAGAAAGGAAAAACATTTTAACCAGGGCAAGGTCTGGAGCATTCAGAGATATATCAGAAACTAAGGAAAATAAGGAGAGAAACAGGAGAAACTCAGCACCAGAAAATTAGAAGCAGGCAAAATTGAAGAGATTTAAGGGCTTTAATTAATGTCTGGAATTAAAAGGCTCAGCATCAGCGAATTCTGTCCCTTCCATATGGAAGGAACTGTACAAGGAGGTATCAGCTGTAGTCTCTGTGAATTGTAACGTTGTCTACCTGTATTTGCATATGGTCTGTCTACTTTCTACAATGCATTAGTTGATAGTACAGTGTCAATGCCTTAATACTTTAAAGGAAAGCAACAAAACCAACCAAAAAAGTCATTCCTCACCAAACCACAACCATGCCATTGCCCTGATACTCCTCAAAAGTCAAAACAACAGCAAAAGTATCCTTCAGAAAATGGATATCCAGTGTGCAAGGCAAGAATTTGCAATCACCAAAGTGAAGTCAGGAAGCCATTCAATATATTATCATCATCTTGGATTTTTCAAAGAAAACCTTACCTTTCTCTGCATGATCCCATAAGTGGAATTTTTGCAGAGTTTGGATCACCCTACTCCACCTCACACCATCATTTTTGCATGTGCAAGGCTGAGGAAGACCACAATAAGGAATGGAAGTTAATGACAGATCAAATGGATCCTTGTGCTGCCAGTAACACATACTAGGAAGAGTACTTTACCAATAAAAACAAAACCTAATGTAAGACATTTCTTATTCAATAATAAATAATATTTTCTTCTGGATAGTCTGTCAATTGCTCTACAAGCATTCTCTTTTCCATTTTCTCTATGGACATGAAGGTTTATTTCCCACCAAAGTTTTTGGGGTCTTTTAACTCCTATCAGCCCCTGTTTCCAATTTAACCACTGTGCATATTTTGTTATACTGCATTCTTACAATGAAGGAAAAAAGAAATTTAACTAGAGAGATGGACTGGTTAAATTAGGAAACATTCATCATTAACATTTATTCTCAGGGCTGAGTAAACTGAATTATTATTGGAACAGACATTTGAGGCACATTTGTGCAATGATGTCATAAGAGAATTAGTTTGGGTTTTTTTTAACTGGTAGAAGATTTGTTCTTACATTTACACATATTCCTTCTCAGGGCAAGAAGACATAAAATTCTCTGCTTCTAATAAATCCACTGCAGAATATACTGGGCTACAAAGCTTCATCAACACAGCTACCATGAAAAAAATGTGAAAGAAATTGCTAATCTCATTTTGAAAGAAGGCATATATCCGGTTTTAGATTTTTTCTGTATTTATCAAGCCTAAGATTATGATCATTTTTCAAGATTTGGATAGTTAAAATTTAAGTTAAAACTTTCAAACCTCCTCTAACATTGGAAAGAAGAAAAAGGCAATAATTTATATCGGTGTCCATTTAAGAAGAACTCTTTAAAATACATAGAAGATAATTCTTTCTATTTTCTCTAGGCTCTCTGAAATCTACTTCATATGACTCTATTCCTCACTGAGCAGCAGCAAGCCTTTTCCCAATGCTTCATTGTATTACAAGTTGTTATTGGCTCTTTTCAAATGCTCTTCTTCTAATACTGTGCATAAGCTGCCTTCTGCAGAGCAGTTGGTACAAAAGGAAACAATAGATCTGAAATGACAGTTAATTGTGCTCTGAGCAGATCAATTAATACTGACTGAATAGCAAAAAATCTCAGAAGTCTTGCACTTTAAATAGATGGTTTGTGAGATGTTTACTGGGTAGGTATAAATCTAGGCATTCTGTGTCCTTTTTATAGTCAAAGATCCTTAGTTATTACTGTAACACAAGCAAACAGGAATAGATAAAATATTTAAATAGTAATATAATAACTAATAATTCTAAAAGGAGAACTATATGATAGACAAATAGAAAAATATTTATTTGAAATAGCGCTATTCTTTGGGCTTATATGAAATGGCCACTGAAAATTAGAATTTTGCTTCTTTAGGCTGAATTATAGGATAGAGATTCATGCATTTTATCTTAATCTGATTTGCCATTCTTGGTGTTTTAATTTTTATCAGTAATAAAGGCATTTATTTCAAATTCTAATTTCATTATTCCAGGTTTTTAAATGTGATATTTCTGTTTCAAAACATATACAAATATGGTAGAAATAAAATGAAGGTGTGAGGGTATGTTCACATGTAAAATATTTGCAATGTTTTCTATACATTTCTTTGGATTATGCTTCAATCTCAGATACATTGGATTTCAGATGCCCCTCAAGGTACCTCTAAATCACTTTTGAATTACTGTTTAACAGCCTTGTATTGAATCTGTATTTCTGATAGTTGATAGTAAAGGTATACTTTTCCAAAACAGCAACATCATAGTTGTTGTTTTATTAATGTGAAAACACAGCTTTGGGCATGGATTCAATATATTCAGTTAACTGATCAGACAGTGGATTGTGTGTGGTGCATTCCAAACATGAACAGTTTGCCATACAATTCCCAAGTACCTACATGCAGACCAGTAAATTAATCCTCATTTATTGGTAGATGTTTTTGGCAACCGCCAGAGCAAACTCCATAAATGTTTTCAAAAGGGAAGGAAGAATTAGGAGACGGGGAGGAACATCTAGAAGTGAGAGTGGAATAAATAACCATTGAACTGAAATACTTAACTGAATCAAATTACAACAGTTAGTGAAGGAAGCAGTATCCTCTCCAACAGTTCCCTCTGGCAAATTCACAAAATCAGGTATAGTCTTAAAGTTAACTGTACCACTGCGGAATGGTTCTAGGGGAGAGTATGCTTCCAATGTCTTTATGAACCCCAGTTATCTGGGTGAGACTTTTATTTTTCATTTGTCTTCTCTTACCAATAAGGAGTAACTTATTTTCCATTTCCTGTGGAACGCTTTCCTTTCTTCTCCATTGTATTCCAGATTGTTTCTTGTCAAGCCATCTCCTTTTGGTATCCAACTATGCTGCTTGCATTGAAATTTACAATATTGTCTCAACTGCTTAAAAAGAACTTATAAATAGGGGAATGCAGTCTTGTTCTTGTTTTCCATAGCAAAGGCTGGACTGAGAAAAGCAATACTATGAAAATTCTAAAGAAAAAGATATTTCAACTTTAAATAGTTGTAATAAGATGATGTAATAAGATCCAAATAAGGAAATGTAACAAATCTAAAATACTGTAAGTGTTTTAATTTGGTCCATATACACAGTCCTATGTCTTTGCTTCTTTATTCCAAAACCTGCTGGAAATATGGTATTCCAGTAAATCGTAGCTGGTATATGCACACAATACCTGGGAGAGTTCTGCTGAAAAGGAAGTGAATGAACTGGGAAGTGGAATCTTTGTAAATTATCTAGATTCATGACAGCAACTAGATTAACTGAACTTTTTGACCGCAAAGGCATTGACTATAGCTATTCAGTTAAACTTCTGATAAACAACCAGAACTGGAAAAAGAAAGTAATATGGTGAAAAGAACTTCTGAAATACTGATGTTGAAAGTAAGGTAGAGTTCTTTATGGAAAGGCGGGTAGATTATTAAATGAACAAAAGAACTATCTTGCATAGAACCCTGCATTTCAGCACTGAAGGGAAAACTGACACATCAAATTTATACAACAAAGGAAAAGGGCTTATCAGCTTCTAAATGCACTATGTAAAGATGATTGTTAATGCTTAGAGAAACTACAGTGGTTAAAGGCAAAAATAGTCTTAGCATAAAGAGCCTAAAAATGGCCAAGTTTAGCCAGATAAAGCATTCAGAGAAAATGAAAAGCAGTAGAAGTCTGTTCGAACATTCAGAGATTTCTTCTGCTTGTACATGTATACAAGGTATACTAAATTTTATGTTATTTGTGAATTTTTAGTATTGTTTTTAATTGAAACATTGCTGTAAAAATTTCAACTATTGCTGTATATAATACACAACAGAAAATGCTTTACCATTAGTTATGCACAGAAAAGCATAACACTTAACCGGGTAAAGTGAATGTAACTTCTATTTCTGTGTTTTCTTCAACACATGGGACCTGGGACATGAAGGTCATCTTCTACATGGCCTAAAGCAAGAGCACTCACTTGTTATGCAGGAGACACAGCTTTTCTTCCACTGAGACAATATCTTTATTGCACACCAAGTTGTCTATTCCTGAAATTACATTATTCTCTTCAGCCGCTATAAAATTTAAGATACAGAATACATTTTTTAAGGCAAGGATCATAACACCTATCCCTCACATTTTCAAGCCCTAAGCACTGCAATTCCTCCTTCCACCAAAGCTGTTCCTTCTACTCCAGCCAGTACAGATTATGGCTTGGGAACTAAGGTATTTCCTGGAAAGTGACAGGTCTGCATCCGGAATACCCAGAACTGAAGGGCTACAAGCAGATAAGTAGATTTCTTTCTGATGGTTTCTTTCATGTAGAATTATCACTATTTTATCTTCCTTCTTTAAAAGAAAAATAAATCCATCCGTAATTTCTTACACTTTAAGCTATGGAACAAGCCTTGGCCCTGACTGGCACAAGGTTTCCAAGAAGCCCCTTTTGTCAGGTGGAGAAAATACGATGGAAAGCTCATGGATTGAGTTAAGGACAGATAAATCACTTACCAATCACCATCTTGGGCAAAATAGGCTTGGCTTGGGGAAAAATAATTTTATTATGGACAATTATTTGTAATAGACTAGAATGGTGAAAAATAAAATCACCTTCCCCTTATCCCTCTCTTCTCAGATTCAACTTCACTTTGGATTTCTCTACCTCCTCCCCCTGCCTGGCTCAGGGAGATGGGAAATGAGGACTGTGCTTTCTTTGTGCTGCTTCTTCCTCCTCATGCACTTCTCCTGCTCCAGCATGGGATCCCACCCACAAGAGACCATCCATGAACCTCTCCAAGTGCTGCAGTTTTACACAAACCCTTACAGTAAAGAAACTAATCAAAGCAACAATCAATGAAATCTGCAATTCCAGGGCAAAGAAAGAAGAAAGGAAACTGCATTTCCTTACGGATGCCTTCCCTTGCGTTTGTTTCCCCTTCTTCCTTCCTTTTCTCTTTGCTTCCTTAACTCTAGCCCTGATGTCCCTCCTGCTTTATCCTGCAAATATTTCTATTTATATTAGAGCCTCTCTTTGTCTTTTTCTTCACATTCAAGTCTTTTTCAACCAACCATTCTGCAAAATGCTCCAAGTTTGAGGGACAGTGACACTCATTTGGACATCTCTCCTCTAGTAACTTCTCCACAAGCACATACATCAGTGTCCTCTTCATGCTTCTCAGCAACACAGTATTTATGAAATACATTTTCTGTGTCATATAGATAGAAAAAGAGAGGTGATCTCAACATAAAGATGATTGAAATGTACCCAGGGTGATTAAGGCTCAGTAGTGCTTGAATGTTTCCAAGCAGCTCTGACCCATAAAGGAGAGCTGGTCCTTCACAACTTCATAGAAGGAACTGTATTAGTTGATGAAATTTGTAAAACACAGTACATACTTATCTAGGCTAGTACTGATTTCTGTAGTTAGCTAGATTTAAAAAGGAAATGATAAAATCATGTAAAGACAGACTGAAAACAGAGGTATTCCTATTTTCAGAGATGAGTGGCTCATAATGAAGAGTTATATAGGAACCTACCAAAACAAAATTTGTAGCGCTCAGTGGAGTATGAATAGAAACTTGGAGGGGAAAGCAAGGATGGAACTGGATAACAAAATATTTTCAGAGGAAAAAATGTGGGTGAAAGCTTTTCCTATCAACTCTTATCAAAATAATGTCAAAAGCTATTTTTGAGGGAAGGGAAGGGAAGGGAAGGGAAGGGAAGGGAAGGGGTTGTTTTACTTTACATACATATTAGAGGAATTAGAGGAAATAATATAATTTAAATCCTAAGTAGAAAGACTTTCTGATCCATCTGTTTTACTCTAAACACATTGTCATTATCAGAAACGGCATTCAAAGAGCAAACGCTGCACACAGTTATTGGGTACTTCATTATCACTTCATTATTAGCAGAACTTTACATTTGCTTTTAATTATCTTTTTAACTGAAAAAGAGTCTGGGAAGTATTAAATAGCAGGATTTATGGTATCAAGGACCACAAAGTGGAACTGTGTACTACTTCCAGTATTTGTTTTCATTTGTGTTTCCTTGCTTTGTAGTGTTTTTAATGTTTCTTTTGTTTGAATAGTTTTTTCATTATAAATATGTACTTTCATCTTTACCAGTCTTTTTCAGAAATAAACATGAGATACAGCACTCTGCACCTGGGATACTACAATGGATATGGTTTTCAGAATGTTTATTAAGGAAGTTATTTGCTTTAGTTGCGTCAAAAAATATAGAAAGCATACAAAAAAAAAAGTGAGTCTTGCTGTATGCAGAAGATGCACAGTCTGCTTTGTCTGCGGGGTGTGATGGAATACATTTCAGAATATTTAGGTTGTCAAGGAACTAGACAATACCTGAGAGGGTCCCTGAATGCCATGGCATGCATTTTTAATGGAGCTGATTCCAGCCTGGGGGCAGTTCACCTCAAATCCACTATTATGTGTGAACAAATCTGTTTACTAGTATAATGGAGGGAAAAGTATGTTTGGATAAGGTTTTCCAGTGTTAGGGGGCTCTCCAAATTTTCTGATTGACTGATTTATTACCACCATTTTCTCTGGCACTGAATTTAAATCATCAGAGGTTAGCTGATATGGAAAGCAACATGGACTTACCTTCTGTTTTTAAAGCAAATGACTATTCTGATCCAAGAAAGGTTAATTTACTTCTCAGCATCTCTAGATTAGATGCTGCAGCATCTATAATACACTTGCTTTTCTACTGCAAAATTGTAGTGTTCCATTTGTCTTCCCCAGGTGGTCAAAACTGCTGTGGCACACACAGCATTGATTATTTTTTATTTCAAATGTCTCATCTTTAGCTGACTGACACCACACTCTAAGGACATGGAAAGCTAACATATGTTCTCTGCTGCTCCAAAAACAAACCACTGGGATTAAAAAGTGCTGTTAATATTCCAACATTTAAAGCTCAGACTTCTCCCTCTTGTGCAAGAAGAACACAGGTGCAGGGACAGCATGCATTTTCTGATTAGTGTAGCCTGGGCTTGAGGAAGGTTGGCTAACACACATTTAGTACTAGTCAGAAACAAAGCCACTGCTAATTCCCTTCAGATTCTCTTACTATGGCAACCCAGCAAGATAAAGATGAAAATAATTCACTGTCTTCTACTGTTCCTCTCAAGTCTGCAGTTGCTTTTGAATGCTTTTAATTAAAGCACTTTAACAGATTTTTGAAAAATTGGTTCAAAAAAATTAACAAAATGAGATTGTAAAAATGACTGTTGATAGAAAAGGTAAAAAGCAGGTTTTACCTCTCCTGTCTCTTTTCTGTCAGTCCCTTTTCACTCTTGCTCTCCAGTTCATTAATATTTTGGTTTTTAACATGTTGGTTACAGTAACTAAGTGTTAATTTGTTCCTTGGCATATTACACTGAGATGAACCTGATTAATTAAAACAGGAAGCACCATCCCTGAAGCACCATGGCTGGCGCATTGGCGTTGATGCCTGGGGTTTTGTGTGTAATGAGACTCCTAGCTGCAGGCAAAGGGAGACCGCACACTTCCCCACCTCTGGCATGGAACAGAATTAAGCTTTAACTCTGTAGCAGACCCCTGCCTATCAGCAACCTTGCTATTACTACACCAACCCTGATGTGCATAAGCAATATTTTCATCCACTTCCCAAGAGATTTATCTAGCTGTTGAAGTAGAAAATGAATATTTTACAGTTCACTTGTCTGATCAATTACCTACAAGCTGCTGCAGTATTTTATAGCCAGTGGGAGAGCTGTGTAGGTGATGATAGAGAAATCTGGAGGGAATCTGTTAGCCAACTACAAAAAGGGGACTAAAACTGTGAATGAGCCATCAGTAACAATCCTTTTGTTCATAAGGGTCTAGCCAGAAATTACAGTGTAACCAATTAAAGTACATAAATGATAATCAACAAGAATGTGAGTTCCAGAGGTGAAAAAATTTGATTGCTTGATTGGAGGATAATGAAGTGCAGAGATGATTCAAAGCCAACCTCTTCTCAGTGAAACATCTCCCTCAGTACTTTATTTACCATTTTTGTCTTTTAGATAATTGGAAGAAACTCTTTCCTAGAGACACTTTGGAAATCAAATTAACTAACTCAAAGTTAAATTGCGTACACTTTTTAGGCAAGGTATTACAGACCATATACAGAAAGTTTCAACAACCTAAGCTCCCAGAGGTTTTTTTAAATGGAAAAACTTTGTGTTGGCAATTCATTTCAAGAACATTACACATGCCATCTTGAATAAGTTAATGAAAACTCTCTTATCTGATTGCATGTGAATTATGTTTTCTCTCTAAAAATCTGTAAGGAATATTAGTCTGTAATTTACAGAATGAACAGTGACAAGTTCAAATCCTTATTTTAAAATGGTGAAAGTATAAAGAAGCAACCTAAAAGATTCACAAGGTAGTTTGTGTTTGGCTGTTTAAAATTCCAGCAGTTCAGTCCAAGAGCTTTAAACATGTCTTCATTCTTTAATTTACAGACAACCCTGTGAGAGAGATAAGTTTGCATTTGTAACAAGAAAATCAAATCTGATTTGTTTAGTGATAACAACAAATATCACTTACACTTAAATGACTTTCAGGCATTCAAATCTAAAGGAAAAATAAATCTGGGATCAGTTAAAATTCAGATATAGCATTGGAAGTCTGGCCTTTTTTTCCTCATTCTACAACATCATCAAAAAGAAACTACTAAATATATGTTGCTGTCTGAGTACAGATTATTTGCCTCATACTATACACTTGATTTACTGCAGCTTCTTTTAGGTTATACCGTGCCTTTGTGTTTTAGGAGAATGTGTCTTCCCTATTGCAAGCTTTTGATTAAGTTCTTATTTTATTGAGCCTTTATCAGTGTTTATTAAATACAAAAAAACAGACTGAAGCATGAAGGTTTTTTCTATAATAAGTTCCTTTTTAACTAGCCTTTGAACTGGAAGTATTCAAAATACAGAAAAAATAATCACTTTTTATACATATTAAACATTTAATTTTTGAAGAAGTGCATTTATTAAAACTGTCATTAATTTTACTCTTAAAATTTACATCACTACAATGGCAGAGATTTTATCCAAAGGGAAGAAAAAAAAATCATCTTCTATTTTATTAAAATAGCTTGTAATAATTTTGCCAAGTCTCCAAAGCCTTCATAAGTGACTGCTACTGTGTTGGCCCAAACTCACAGCATAATCTACCACTAATGTTTAAAACTTCTTCCAAAGGCACATTATTTCTAAAGCAAAGCAGCTGAGACAGGATGGGACATTATCCATGTATTGCCTATATTTTCTTCTAGAGCAGCTGATCTCTCAATATTTTACTTGCATTATATGTTTTAGGTTATCTAAGACAAATAACAGTCCAGGAACAGCAGCTATTTTAACACTGGATAAAAACTTGTTCCAAAAATGTAAGTGAAATTTTTTTATCTTTAATTGCATTGTTTGTATAACCATTAGTTATCCAGACAGGGGCTTGCAAGAATCAACTGGAATGCAGTTACCTAGTTAAATTTATAGTGTTACTCGATTTATTCTTATTCTAAAGCTGCATTTTGTGGCTGATTTTATTTGAGAAGTGTGACATTTTCTAAAAAATCCTTTCCTATGAGATTTAGTCTATCAAAGTCCACATTTATCTTCAAGGTGGAAACCAAAACTTCATGGTGTTACAGATGGCTTTACCAGACTTTTACAGACTTTTCCACCATTGATGTTTGTAAATTTATTTGGCTTCAGTCATATCTTAAAAAATTTCTTACACCTTTAAATATGTTCTCTTGTGCCTGCTCTGAAAATGGGGAATTGGGGCAGCAATATTTATGCCTCCTGTCCAAGATCCACACATTTAAGGAAAAAGGTCTTAAAAGAGAATCACAGAAACTTAGAATGGCCTGGATTGGAAGGAGGCCTAAAGATCATTTTCCAAGCCCTCATCCTACCTGTAGATCAGGCTGCTCAGAGCTTCATCCATCTTAACCATAAACACTTCCAGGGATGCAGCATGCACAGCTCCTCTGGGCAACTTGTTCCGGTGACTCACCATCGCCGCAGTAAGGAATTTCCTCTTAATATCTAATCTAAATCTTTCTTTTAGCTTGAATCTATTCCCCCTTGTCCTGTCACCACATGTTCTTGCAATAGTATCTCAGTCTTTCCTTCAGGCTCCCTTCTAGTACTGGAAGGCCTTAATTAGGTCACCCCCATTTCTAGGCTGAACAAACTCAATTCTCTCAGCCTTTCTTTGTGGAAAGGTGCTCCATCACTCTAATAATACTGATGGCACTCCTCTGAGACTCACTCCATCACCTAGTCATGGTAACTGAAAAACAGCCCTCATCTGACATGGTAGACAAATTTTCTGTAATGGCCATAGAGCACAGTAGACTCCAGCTTCATGTCGTGCAATACCCACAAGAGGCACAGTCCCAAATAACAGTGAGTGCAGTGAGGGAGGACATGCCCCACTTTTCTCCTCCGGATGAGCCATGAAGATGTCAGGAGCTCAGCTGGCCAGAGCAGGAAGGTTGTGGGCAGGAAGGACCACAACCATTCTGCTGTTGGGAGCAGGACGCCTCAATTTATGGTTCTTTTCTCCTCGCCTGCTATTGTTTTTTCTACAGTGAAATTTCAATGTGACATGCACAGAAAGTCCAGCATGGAGCACAAGGCCAGGCCTGCCCTGAGGACTAATTCCAGACAAACTAGACTTCTAAATTGAGAAGGTGGAGTCTAGTCCCAACTTTCATCATCTCTAAGTCTAACTATAGTGCTTTAAAAAGCTACCATACCATCCAAGAGCTAGTTAACAACATCCCATTGGGAGCTAACACTGTCCCATTGGGCCAAAACAAGCAAAAACCATTATCTTCTACATTTCAGAAAGAAACACGTTTTATATTTTAAGATGTAAATTGTACTTTACATGTAGATAGTAAAGTGTTTCCAGATTGGATTCCTTTGAAGTGTTAGCCATCTGGGAAAAAAATGAGATGAAAGGACATACTTTCATCTGGGATACTCAACATCACAGAGGAAGTCAGTGGAATAGGACAATAAAATAAATTTAACAAAAAAAAAAAAAAAAAAAANNNAAAAAAAAAAAAAGAAGGAAAAGGAAAAGCAACAGAGCAACAGAGATATTTCTTAGAACCAGTCAATTATATTTTTCCAACCTGATAGATAAAACAACAGAAGAGCTTATTTCAGGATTGGATGAAGACTGAAAGTTACAACCTTTACATAGATTTTAAGAATATTTTGCCATATTTATTTTAATGATTCAGTACCAAAAAATTTGAAGCCATTTTTTATTCTTGGAAAAAGCTTCATTTAAGGGTGTAGCACATCAAAGAACTTGACAATGTCAAGTAATATGATATTGCTACTTTATGCTAGTTTTTCAGACTAGCATCAGTCTAGACTAGCAGCTACATTATCTCATGAAAGTAAGTAGTTCTACAGACAGACCACACATTGCAGATTGAGATGACTGTCATTGCCAGGATCCACTAGGCTGATGGTTTGTGTGTAATCTGCAAAAAGCAGCTGCTTCTGGACTGTGTAATATAGAAGGAAACAATGGCATAAGTCCTGAACTTTGTTGTTTCTTCCATTTTAGAGAGAATATGAAGCTCAGGGTTTCACAAAAAATGTTTTTCCTGACAAAAAAATCTGTGCCAAAATACAAGGTGAAGGAAAATCTGTTTACCTCCTCTACCAGAAGTAAAAACTTAGCAGACAGATCTATACATAAATTATTTAGGAGAAAATGAAGTATGCAACTTTGGTAGCAACTGTACAGACATCTATGAGCAAATTAATAGAATAACTGAAGTGAATAAACAATGTTTACTCTGTATTGCAACAAAGCAACAAGGAGCACACGGCGGAAATAGCAATGTTTTGAAAATAAGCACCATTTACACATATATTGAAATTGTGTGAGTTTTTGCTACAGGCTGTTGTAAAGGTGAATTAGACAAATTTAGCTGAATTGGACAAATTTATGCAGGATAGGTGGCATCAATTGCTATTACACACAATGACTTGGATGCAACTAAAGACCCAGAAGGTCCTTAAACTCCATACAGATTGAATAATATTGCCAAGTGAATAATATTATTCCACTTCTGCTTCTTTAACATCCCCTACTGACCACCACTAGAGAGAAGGTTCTGTGAGAAAGGTTTTTGATTAAACTTGTTCAGGCAGGTTTTTTTTTTTAAAAAGAGATATGTAGTGATACAAATCTATTTCTTCTCTAGGGTATTTCCACAAGTGCTGTTCTGAGCACACTTTTATTTCAGCATAGTTCTGCACCTATAGTAGAAGAGACAGTTTTCAAAGTTAATCCATTGTGTGCCTTCCTTCAGATTAAAAAATGCTTATATGATATTCGCTTGACCTATAAAACAGAAATAGAAATATTCTGCAGGTGTGATGCAGTAAAAATTAATTTCCAGACAGTTTTTCTATTTCACTACAGATAGTCTTTGGACCAAAGATATCACAAGGTGGCAATTTGCACAGATGCTCCAGCTATGGCTAAAGCACTATTATAGGTACTCGGGTTCCAATTTTATGCTTTTTGACTTCCTCACCTCCTACCTTTCTCTACCTGCAACATTCTCAGGACTTCCATTATTCTAATTTCTACAGCAGAAGGCTTATCATAATGATAATAATAATTTTTATGCATGTTGCATTAAAACAGTGGCAGATAAGGTAAAATTATTTTATAGGGACAAATGTTTTTTACAGCAATTACTATTGTGTGCATTCAACCTACCTCATCCATCCAGGTAAGTTCATACAAAGAAAAGGAGCATCCTCTTACCTGTTCCCAGTATCCTAAGAATGAGAAGAAGAAGATCAGTGCCAAGGTTAATCCTTCATCCTGGCTACAACTATACCAAAATCTTAAAAAATACAAACAAAAAAACCCCTTATCTCATTTATTCTAACTTCTGACATCTCATTACTTTGCCTATACTGTAACAGAAAAAAGTTAAAAATACAAGAATTGTAAAATATAATATATCTTCTCATAAAGACAAGCTTACATTAACATTATTATATTTTTGTATTTTGGCTAATTCAACAGAATTGCGGTTGCATGCTCATACCTGTTCTGGATTAGCTGTGCATGGATTTTTATTTTGTAACCCTCTGAGTCAGCATTAAAAATAATCAAAGAGTCATAGAATCATTTAGGTTGGAAAAGATCTTCAAAATCGTTGAATCCAACTGTAAATCCACCACTGCCAAGTCGACCACTAAACCATGTCCCTAAGTGTCTTTGAAATGCCTCCAGGGATGATAACACAAGTCGACCCTTGAGCAGCCTGTTCTAATCCCTGACCACAATTCCAGTGAAGAAAATTTTCCTAATATCCGAACTGAAATCTCCTCTGGTTTAAGTTGAAGGCCATTTTATTTCATCCTGTCCCTTGTTACCAGGGAGAATAGACAGACTCCATCTCTTTGAAGCCTCCTTTCAGACAGTTGTAGAGAAAAATAAGTTTTCATGTGAGCCTCCTTTTTTCCACGCTACATAATCCTAGTTCTCCGACTGCTTCTCATATGACTTGTATTCTAGGCCCTTCACCAGAACTTCACATTCAGTTTCAAAATCATGAACCTTATCTTCAAGCAAAATATAACATATATCGACCACACTTGTCTCAGTAAAAATCTAGCATTCCTCATTCACCCAAACTATCCTTAAATAGTTAAAATTTTGACAAGATATTGATCACTAGTTTCTTCACTGTTTTTAGAGAAGGAGCCAAAGGCTGATATGGCACAGCTACCTGGTAGCTACAACAAAGCTTTTTCCAACCTTTCTTTTCACTATGAATTCATACACATTATTCTCACTTTCACTTTTGAATAATTTTAGTGATAAAAGATAACCTGAGCATGCCAGATCTATGCGGACATATATTCTCAAGAACAACCATATTTCAAGTAACAGAGGCAAATCTTCAGTTTGAGCTTGGGAAGAATGTCATCTTCCAGGCAGGTATGAAATCAGTGACACAACTTTTTTTTGCCAAGAGTTACATCACACTGAACAAATACTTTAAGGCATTGACTTTTTTGAACTTTTGGGTTCTCCTTGGAATGTACTCATAACAACCAATTTAGTAGCTCAACACTGACCAAAATTTAACTTTTATTCTGTGAATTTAGATTTTTTTCACAAACTATGAAATATATGAAAGTACTCTGCTATATTATCCAAATTATTGTAAAGAGGGTTTTGTCATTTGGCATGTTTTATAATGTATAAATATTTTAGTTCAGTAGCTTGACGTTGGTACTACCCTGCTACTTCTACTGTTATTTGTTATGTGCTACTGCAGACAACTGTTACGTGGCTGAGCTTGCCAGAGATGCAGAAAATGGAAAAGCCTCCAATGAATATCCACAGCAACTTTATAGGACATAAATTTCCAGAAATATTTTCACTCATTGAAATTCTACTACTAGAGGTATATCCATGAAAATTAATGTAAAATTAGACAGAGTAATGATAAGGCAGTGTCCAGTTTATTAGAAAGCCAAAGTCATGTGTTGTGCAAAAAGATCCATGAGATGAGTCACTAACCTTAGAATAGGCAGTGTATATTCTGACACTAAGTACACTGATTACCAAACCTGCCAGTTATGTGAAACTTTTCTCATTGCTTGATTTTTCCTTTTTTTTACTCTATTCTCTGCCCATCACTTCTACTTAAATCATAAGAAATTTATAGCTGATACTTTGTTCTACAATACATTTTGCACATTTACTTCCACAGCAAGGCTTTCATCTCTCCAGGCACTCTATCAGATAGTCCAACATGTCTAAGAAGACTAAGAGAAGCCCAGAATTTTTGGTCAGGTAAATGTATCCCTAAAATCAAGAAATCCCTATTTAACCAACCTAAACCAATTTTTTTTTTAAAACTTCTGAAGCTCATAATAGTCAGCAAATACCTTAACACTTCCAAAGGCCTAAATATAGGCACAGTTCTATGCATACCTTTTCTTCATTACAGAAAACATGGCTTTTTAATGGCTGGCTCAGTCCACATTCCAAAATTGCACATGATATGAGAATTCATAAGGTATCACCTTGCTCATTACATCTGAAACTTTTCTTTTGCTTGCTCTAAAGTCTTTTGCATTATGAATGAATGCCCTTTGGACTAAATTAATCCCCTGTTTTCTGTCAGGAATTATTACCTCATCCTGTCTATTATCCCAGGAGCAGTGCTTGATGACATTGCTGAGAATACCTTCTCTATCAGTCCAAGCTTTGACCTCAGTTATTTCAACTACTTTTATGGCGACCACTACAATCATTAGTTAAAGCTGTTGAGACACCTCCCACCTGCTCCCAATGGACTGTGTTGATTTCAGTTCTTGGGGAAAAGCTTGGGCTCTTTCCACAGAGGCTTAATCCTTGAGATACCATTAGCTATTTTATAAAGAGGAAAGAACACATCCAAACTGAATCTTAGAACTTCTTAATGGATCATAATCTGCAAGTTATAATGATGCACCTATGCATGGTGTATCAGGGCATATCCTAGATGTCTTTAAGTCCAAAGCTTAGATGGTGCCTAGTAAAAAATTGTTAGACCAGCAGAGGCCTTGTTGAGCTGAGGCATTCTGGCTTTAAGTCTGTCCCTGGGCTGGGACAAAGGGATGCAGAAGGGTAAAGCAAACAAATATGTTCCTGAAAGGATAAAAAAAAAAAAATGGGGACTGTTATAACAGAAGTCTATAAAATCACAGCAGTTACACAAAGGGGAAATAGGGAATAATTGTTAAATGTTATGAGAACTACCCACAGCATAAAATGTCATGTGGCAAGTTTAAACAAAAAGAAGGAAACTTTTCACAGAAGAAAATTTTTTTGCATTTTCATAATTAGGCTTTGAAATCTCCTACTACAGAAGAATATGAACATTAATGTGTAAAAAGCATTCAGAAAGAAAGGAAATTAATGCAACAAAAATCTACAAAGGGTCACTAAAATTATAAAAAAAATAAAAACAAAAAAACCAAGATTTCAAAGATTTCAACAAAATTGTGGAGACTGGGAGAGTTTCATGGTAAAGCATGCTTACACTGCACTTCTAAAATGTTCTTTCTAAATCCCTCTTGGAAGCATAATTCTTGACTACATAGACCCTTGATTTACATGAGGATATTCTCTTTTAGGTAGAGAATGATACCTCTTTTGGGAACCTCAGAAAACTGATTTCCTATCACTCAGTCTCTGCAGAGCAAAAATTCCATTTTTGCTGTTACTACAAATTACATTATGGTTTGTGACAGATCAGGTGGAAAGGTAATGATACAAGAGTGGAAGTATATACATCCTGTAACACCTCCACTCTGCTCCTGATACTTGTCCCCTGTTATCATGGATTGTCAGATAGATCAGTAAAGTGAAGAGAGGAATACTACATCATTTCCTCAGGATTGCTGGATAGTTTTTTCCCTTCAATATCATTTTGATTACAGAACATTAGTGAAGGAATCTCCAACAGTTCGGCTTGCTGCACAAAATGATATGTAGGCCAATCATCTATTAACCTACAAATTAAACACTTTGAAAAATGGTGATTCCAAACAATGAAAGATGAGATATTCTCAGCCATGTCTGCTCCTTGAGACTAAAAACATTAAAAAGTAATGGGAGTATGGAAAGATGGAGAAACAATAATGAAAGAGATGCAAACTATATTTATCTTCAGAGTCAAGTTTCAAAATTGTTAACAATGCCTCCTAATATGTGAACCTATAATATTCAGAGAATGATATAATCATAGAAGTTCTCAGGTTGGTCAAGCAGTACTTCTTCATGGTGAATTCATGCTGACGACTCGTATTCACTTTCCTGTCTTTCATGTGCCTGGAAATGGATTCTGGGATTAATTCTTCCATCATCTTCCTAGTGACTGACATGAGGGTGACAAACTTAAAGAGAGGAGCAAGATTTGCATTGTTTCAGGTCTGAGGCACCTATCCCAGTCACTGAAGATTATTGTGAGCAGCCACAGAAAAACCTCAACCAGCTCCCTCAGTACTTATGGATTACGTTTGCTAAATGTTTTCCATGAAGGAAATGCAAACCAACCCATGCCCCAGTAATTTGTTCTTGCAGACTGTCAGATAGCCATCTTCTACAATTCTGAAAATTATAAAAAATTACTCAACATCCTTGATTATCCTAAAACCACATAGTGATGTTATAAGTGGAGCTATAAATATTCTGAAACTGCATAAACTAATTCACTCTGACTTCAGAGCTTGGTGAAAACTTGAGATTCTTGATCAATATTTGCAGGTGGGTTTTGGGAAAGATGACATTTACTTAGCAACAGTAGAGACTTTATACTGTATACTTTACCTATTGAAAGTACTTGTAACTGTACAATGGTGTTTGCCCTTACAATAATTTCAATATAATGTTGACCATAGAAAATGAGAAAAGCAAGTAGAGAAGATAGTCATACAGTTATAATTCCAGTACATTACACTCACAGTATGAGAATGAAAACAAACTAATATTTCTGTAGAACCCTTATTTAACTTCTTAGTTTGTTCTCCATGTTTTTTACTGCTTCATTTCTTTTCCGGTATGATAATTTATGGCTTTTATTTCAAAATTTAAAAGAGCACAGATTATAAAGTCATATTTCTGAAGTATATTATTTTTCTAATTCATACTTTGTTTGTTACTTCCCTTGTAATTAATAGGATTTACAGGAGAGGGTGTAAAATATATAAGCATCTTTCTTTCTAAAATGTATTATACATAACAAATGTAATTTAAAATTTTGCACCTAGCTTTGAAATGCTTCTCAAATATCCAGTTATTAAAACCTGCTGTACTTAATTGGGAATGAGAATAAAAATGGAGATTTTATCCCAGTTATTACTCTTGTCTTTAACAAAGTTTGTGGATGAGAAATTTAATAATCTTCATGCTACCCTAGCAGCAATATTATTGAAGGAAAATTCTTTTTCCTATGAAAATCTCTTCCATGGCTGTATTCCTCCTGTAGGTTTGTGAACATTTTGGAGGTCTCCCTGTGTAGTGTTTTCATGCATAACTCATACGTCTGTTGGTGATTCCTGTTTGGCTCATTATAAATAATCCTTTTCAAAAGCTTATTTTTGGTATTTGTCTTTTAAAAAAAGAATTTGTGGGATAACAAGGTGACAACATCCCACATTGTTAGGAATATTCAGCTACAGAGAAATGAAGGTCTTGACCCAGAAAATGGATTGAGTTATACTCAGAAGTCTTAGGCACTGCAAGACCTTAAAGTGCTGAGTCGACATTTTCAGATTGTAAGGGAAACCTAGTTTTCTTACAAACAACAGAGAAAAATTAACATTTCTGTGTCTTAACTGTCCTCTAGAAATGACTTGCTCTCTTTCTTATGTATGTCACTGAGTAATGCGTTTGAGTCCCAACATGAAGTTTCATGCTGGCAGCCACTTGCTGAGTAACGCTTCAGTTGTGAAAAGCAGCACTGAAGAGAAGGGAAGGAAGCAGAGCATGTTTTGCACAATAATCTTGCATTTCAGGCATTCATGCAAAATATGGAGTCCCCAGCTAGCTTCCTTTTCTTTGGGAAACATACTTCTCTTCATCCCAGGAAGCAATCCTCATCAAACTTCAATAAATTTATTTTGGAGCTAAAGGACATTACATAATATAGAACAGCCCAGGTTGGAAGTGATCTCAAAAGATGATCTGGCCCAATTTTTTGTAGGAAGGGGAGTTTAGATGACATTATCTAGCACCCTGTCCAGTAATTTGAAAACCTCCAATGATGGGGACTCCACCATGGTCTTGTGGAAGGTCATTCCAGTGTTTGATTGTTTTCACTGCAAAATAATTTCTTTCTTATATTAAGATGAAACTTGTACCTGTTGCTCTTTGTCCTCTCTATGTGACTCCTTTTGAAGGGGAGACTTTCTTTCCCCTTTGCAGACATACTGGAGCTACTGGAAAATTGTGTTGTGGTCCTCCCTGGACTTTTTCTTCTCCAGGGTCAAATGACATAATTCCATCAGTCTTTTCTCGCAGAACAGGTTCTGTGCTCTTTGGTTATCTTTCTGAACTGTCTTTGAACCCTTCCCAGTCTGTCTGTGTATTTTTTTAAATGTGAGGACTTGAACTGGGCATAGTACTCTGGATGCAATCTGATATTTCCATCTTTATCTGTTCAAATAATTGATTTTCAAAAATTTAATATTAACTGTCTAGACAATTGGTTAGGTCTCCCATTTCAAAGACAGAGATGGAAAACAGCTGATAGGCCACATTCTTACTTTGCAGAGGGCGAAAGAATGTTTTCCTTATATCTATTTTTTTAATATATGCAACAGTATCAAGAAAAGCTAAAAGTTTTCCTTTCTGACCCAGTCTTTGTGAATATGATAATTCTTTCCCAAGAATAGCTATGTGGATAGGAGTGCTTTAAGCAGATGATGACACTGAACTAAAATCTCCCCTTCTTTGGACAAAGTGCCAAGTGGAAAGCGTGAATAAGTAATCTTTTAAATGAAATTAAAAACCATTTCATCATTTGATAGAAATGTTGAAGACAAAGGTGAGGACAGCACATCCCAAGCATAGATCAAGGCCACTTTCCAGATAAACTGGGGAATTTTTGCCTGGAATGTGTGGCATTTCAAATCAGTCTATTTCTTCCCTATTGTGTCTTTCAGCTGATCTGCTGAACCCTTCAGCAGACATGACTCTCATTTTGGAATAACTAATTTTCCCATAGAATTACAGTGGGTACGGGATATTGACCCCATTCTCTGAGCTACAGACCTCAAAGATGAATGGAAAACACACTGCAGCTACTAATGTCTTTCATTAATGTAGCCTTGAAAAGCAAAAGAGAATTGTTGTCAGGCAGCTTGTATTCCATTAAGAGTCTAAGAGACTGATATGCCTGCACTTAATTTGGAATAAAAAATTGACATGAGGTTTCCATTATCCAAAATTATTGATCTAGCCAAAACATTTCTTTCAACATGTAGTTGTTTAACCCCAGCTAGCCACCAAGCCCCTCGCAGTCACTCCTCACTCACACCACCTCACTCCTCACTCCTCACCACCACCAAGACTGAGGAGAGAATCAGAAGTGCAAAAGCTGGAAAACTCATGGGTTGAGAGAAAGACAGTTTAACAGTAAAACAAAAGCCATGCATGCAAGCAAAGCAAAACAAAGAATTTATTCACCATTTTCCATGAGCAGACAAGTGTTCAGCCATCCCCAGGAAAGCCAGGCTCCATCACCTGTAATGGTTACTTGGGAAAACAAACGCCATCACTCCAAACAGACCCTCCCTTCCCCAAATTTATATATTGAGCACGATGCGTTAGGGTATGGAATATCCTTTTGGTCAGTTTAATTCAGAAGGGGCCTTGGCTCTGTGTAAGCCCTGCTCAGCAATAACAAAAACGTCTCTATGTTATCAGCCCTATGTTGAGCACAAATCCAAAACTCAGCCTTATACCAGTTGCTCTGAAGAGAGGTAACTCAAACCCAGTAAAAACCAGCACGCACAGAATTTATTTTGTTGTCCTGCCTTATCAAACCTAATTTTAAATCCCTGAAGAGAAAGAGAATGAAACTCTTCTTGGAAGGATATGCTTATTATGTTTTTAAAATCGATCCTTTTAGTTCTGGTAGCTAACGGCTCCTTATGGCATCCCAGATCAACTTTGGTTCTCATTGTTGATAAGACACCTACCCACAAAGTATCCTTACAAAATGCACCTTTTATCTTATCTATAATCAAGCCACTGTCTAGATTGTTTTGAGGAATTAATAAGTTTATGATAATTCACCAGAGACTTTAAAATTGAACTTCAGCTCCAAATTAACTTCACAGATGGTTTTTTTTACACTGCTGTTTTTTCCTACCTAGCTCTAACTATAATTAGTCACTAAAAATTGCTTCTATGCCTCAAAAATGTTTTATACTCCAGCATAGTTTTTTTTCTTTGCTTGAAAAACTCCTCCAGCTGCTGAAATCTCAGTCATCTAATGATCATAAACCCATTCAGGAGCATCCATGACCACTCTTTTTCTTAAAAAACCTATAATTGAGGCACAGCAGCCTTTTTTAGGCAGAATAGTATCTTTAAAATAAGGAATTGTTGTGTTGTGTGTTTATTTCAAATAAGTTGTTTTTAATTTGTATTAATGATTCATGCCTATGTTCCCCTATGCTCTCCCCACCTACGGTTCATTCCTTGGTTGTACCCTCCCCTAAACTGTCCCTGAAGTTTATCCCCTCCCTTTATTCCAGCTCCTTCCCTATCAATTAGTGTAACCCTGCTCCTTATTCCCAAGCCTTCCTTCAGTCTTTCCCTATGCCTGCCCCTTTGTCAAAAAACTTCTGTATTCCTCAGACCCCATTGGTATATTTGAACTACTTCCTCCCCCTACGTTTCCCCACTGGAGTGTGTTCTGTGAACCCCGCCTTATGATCCTCCCCTATGTTCCTCTGATTGGTTTGCTGTTTGTACTCACCTCTTAATTTCAAACAGTATTTAACCCCATGCACAGAGGTGCTCGCGGCTCTTCTGCTCCTGGCGCTTTTGGCATTTGTATGCCTCATTTGCTGGAGCATCAAGACAGACAGACTAGAGCAAGCCCAGGTTCTGGTGAGCCACATTAAGGAATAGCTAGCAAATATGAGAAATGCGCTCTCATGCGATTTTAATTACATCTCAGTTATCATAAATATAATGCAATAATTTATTTTAATAAAAAATGCTAGTTCACAGTTTTAAAACTAACAGGCTACAAAGCATGCTAAAATTAAATACAGTGGTTTGAAAAACTTTTAGTTATCATTTAGTTATTATCACTGTTCATTCCTGGTAGCTAGCACCAACTAGTAATCTGTTAATGTTTGCTCTTTCAAATTTAAGAGAAAATGCTAAATCAATTTATAACTTCAAGGGCTAGAAGAATTTATTTTGTTAATTTGAAGCCATAAAATAGCTAAATGTGAAAGCCATAAAACCAAATTTGTTCAAAGTGTCTTTTTGCTTTCGACATTTTATATTTTTTATGAATTAGAAGCTTTCTAATAGAGACTGGACTTTTCAGTAAACTCTCAGTGAACATCAGAGACCACACATATTTTATCACTTTTCTGAAAGAAAAACAGAAGAAAGAGTGGCAAACCTGGAGAAGACCTAGAAGAATCATAAAATCATAGAACTATAGAATGCCTTGGGTTGGATGGCCTGGATGGCCTTAAAGGTCATCTAGTTCCAACCTCCCTACCATGGACAGGGACACCTTCCACTAAAACGAGTTGTTCCTGTTCCAGCCCCATCCAGCCTGGCCTTGAACACTGCTAAAGATGGGATGTCCACAGCTTCTCTGGGCACCCTGTTCCACAGTGAAGAACATTACCTAACAGTAAAGAACTTCATCCTAATGCCTAATCTAACCCTACTCTATTTCAGTTTAAAGTCATGGGAGAGACAAGGGAAAAAAGGGCAACTAATCAAGTGTGTTTTTTACAGACATGTAATTTTCTGATGATAATGACACTCACTTACTAGAAGTTTAACTACGCTCATATTATTCCTCTAATAATTTATCAAAGAAAAAAAATGAATATTTGGCAAATAGAAGCAAGCAATCTCTTCTCCAAGGCATGAAAATGGTTCAAGTGTCAAATATTATACCTCTCTGTGTTACCAGCTTGTCTGAATTCAAAACTATGATTTTTCTTGGAAATCAGAAGGGCAAAGAGAATGGAATCCTAAGTCGATAAAAGATTCTTCAATAATTGTCTTGTAAATATTTTATGGTGTATTATTTTTTGGTAATAGTTTTATGGGTCAGATTTTAAATGCAGGTAAATGAAGCCTGATAAAAGGAGTGTTAAAGAAGTGAATAAGTGTTACTTTTGCCTTAAAACTGTGTATTTGCTCACATCACATAACAGCCTTCTATAAAATACAAGAAGAAAATAAAATGCAAAAGAACAGGGAAGATAGAGGTGGATTTTCTTCTCGAGATAATGAACTACACCCCAGTTTTATAAAGCTGGTAGAAAATCTATGCTGGTGTGGTTACATGGTACTTCGAAGCAGCAATTCCAGGTCCACTGGCAAATATGGCTGCAGCAGCTGAGAAGGATAATGTAGCTCTATGCCAGGCTGTTTTATTTCTAGTTCTCAGCCCAGCTCAGAAAGAGTGGGTTCAGCTGTGTTCACCTAGCCCTGTTCAAAATACGTTCTCTGACAGACAGCTCTCAGAAGTTAAGTCAACTGGAAACATGGTTTGTGCCAGGGCAGGCATATCAGAAGCAATCAAATATTACTTCAGAGCAAAATCAATTTGTACTTCTTCAGCCTTTCAGTCTGAGAGTCACAAAGGAAGTGTGGCCTTCAAAAGCAAAACTGTATAAGATGGAAGAAACACAGTGAGAGTGATATGTTATCCAGAAAAATTTATGCTTATCCAGAATCAGAATGATTTGGTTTCCTTGTGCCTACAACATCTACTGCCCACCATCTACCATTACACGAATCAGTCCAAAGAGCCTCTGCAAAACAGGAGACCCAGAGGCATTTCTCCATAAAAAGACAGTAACAAATGAGAAAAACTTCTGAGAGACAACCCCAGCTTCTTACCCAAGTGCCTTCCCAGAACTCAAACTTCCCATGCACTTGACTTAAAGGTTTTAAAGTGTTGTTATATGAACTAATAGTTGGTTATGTATGAGCAAGGCTTAGCGAAAACAAAACTTATCACATAAATTCAGCTGAGTCAGACACAACATGGAAATGTCAGGCCAGATGTTTGGTTGGTGAAACAGCAGGAGAAACCTGTGCATGAGTCACCTTGATGTATCTTAAACAACATTTTACATGCCAGTTAGCTCAGTGCTTCAGCTGCAAGAGTGTTTGAAAAGGAGAGGGCGACAGTCTATTTGCTTGTGTTTTGGGGGTAGGTCTGCTATGTTGAAAGGACAAATACAGCAACCGTAGAGATATGAAGAGATTACAAGAGTGATGCAGAATGGTTGAAATAATGAAGCAACTCTGGATAAAAACAAAGACAAAACAAGGAAGAACACTGAGAAAGAATAGCAAGCACAGAAGAGTATCTAAAATGAGCCTGATAATTCTGAAAGCAGTGGCAAACGGAGTGACACTTCTGTTTACAGGTGGAGCTAGGAGCAGAGACAAGCTAATTTATTTGACCAGGAAAAACACAAAGCTGCCTACCTTCAGCATCAGATTGAGAAAAAAAAAGGTGTGGTTCAAATTCATATCTGCAAAGGCAAGGTCTGTTGGTAAGACTTCATATGCTGCCTGTTGTGTTTCCCCAGTGCTGCTGTGTCTCATTCAAACATTCAGAGCTTATACAGATTTGGGTAAAAATCCTACTGCAGAAAACATCATTATTATGTACCATGGGACTCTGGAAATCCATGTACCAATCTATTTAAAACGTTAAATTCAGCTTTTAGAAAAGCCCTCAATACTTCCCACCCCATGCCAATTTTGCAAAAGCAGCTATGTTACTATTGCTTTTTCTAGATAATGTACTATTTCTTCTTTTCTTGAGAGGCATACAAATGAACTTAGTTCAGTATTCTCTCTAAGAAAAAGAACAAGTTATGAAAAGCAGAAGATTCTCTTCTTTAAGTTTAGTTTCCAGTGGAGAAACACAGGCATCTCTAACAATGTGTGGCTCACTTGTAAACATATTAGTAGACATGGCATATTTTTCATTGAGTTTGGTGAGTTAGCACAGGTTTGCATAGCAGGAATGTGATATTTTTTTCGCTGCCATTATAGGATTTTTTGGTGAATATATAGATTAAATGTTCAGACATGGCCCAGTAGCTAAGGTACAGAGACCCTCCCTTCCCTTGGCTTCACTGACATCAGTAAGGACAAATACACTTCTCTCTGGCAGAGAATGATGTTGTTGCATCATTTGTAAATAAGTAAAAAGTAGTTTTTAAATGGTTTTGGGAGGAGCAGAACATTAACCCATTAGCTCAGTAGCAATGCATGTAGCCTGTGCAAACATAATTCTCTTGATATAAACAGAACAGTTGCTTCTTGCTCTTTTATTGAGCTTGACAGGTTTGGAGCAAGATCCATAACTACCCTATCACATTAGTAGAGTTGGCTTCTCCTTTCACTAAAACAACATGCTACTACTCTTAACAGGCATAACATTTGCAACAGAAGAAGCTGTCCCAGCCTCAGTGGAATCATGATTTAAAAGCATAACCATTGTAACCAGTGAGCTGTAGTGATGCAGACATCCCACACTGGTTTGGGCCAATGTGGGAAAAACACAACTTCTGACAAATCTGAATTATCTGGTGAAAAATATTCTGTTGCGGTTCTCCTTCTGCTCTGGTCCTGGGAATAGGTAAAATCTATATGGCCCAAGACATTTAAATACTTTGGCAAGGGTCATGCATCAAGAGGATGTTTGCACAAGCCTTTACAATCTTTGTTTTAATTCTATTCACAGATCATTTCTGTGAAAACTGAACAGGAACAGCAACCCAAAACAATGAGCATAATTTTTTATCACAAAAGGACTAATTTCTTACCGATGCTGAAAATTGAAGGCTTTCTTTTTTTCTCTTTTTTCTTAGTCTTTAGATTTTTCCTGTGAAATATCTTATGATTTAAAATGGAACAACAAGAAAGCAAAACTTCTCACAGATTATTTAAAACATTTTTGGAAGAAGATGTCAAGAAGGTAAATGACCACTGAATGTTGGTACATATTTTGAATGCAATCAGATAATATTGTGGGAGCTGTGGCTACATCTGATCTCATCAATGTGCATGCACATAAAGTCACATGTGGAATAGAAACCAAGCTTGCTGGGCATAATGGAATGGAGTCAGGATTTCTCAGTTCCTTTTACATGCAATGCATAAATCTATTGCATCTATTACAAGAAGTCAGGCCCTATCCCAAAGGCAGAAAAGTAAATGGAAATTTTAAAAAATTATTTAAAAGTTTGCTAGTGGTACTCAGGTTCTGTCACATATTTTATTTCATCCCTGGATGGCACTGATACGGGTAGATAGTTGATCTAACAATGTAAAACCAGAATAAGTTTTAATCCCAGTAGGTTCAGCTATTCTTAGGAACAATTATTGACTGGGAACACAGTTTATGATTAATAGTAAGTTCAGATTTCTGTTACTTGATTAAAATAAAATTGTCTTTTGGAGACTAGATAAGAAAAATAAATATTATCACAAACATAGAGCTACATCTGTGAGGTTTTATGGACTTCAGGTTCGTTGTTAATGCCTCACAACCACATATAGCGATTAAGGGAAACAGACACAACTTGTGATTCTGAGGTGTCTTTGGTACTGTACCTGCTAGGCTAGCTGTCATCTCCCACAGGTTGCTGTACCATTGGAGATCTGCAGGAGCTGGAAGGAGGATGAGCTGTCTGAAATCCTGAAGCTGTTCACCTTTAGATGAAGAGACCAATGTTTCTGTTAAGGAAGCAGTTTAGAGGTGATGTGACACAGCCATTAATTAGAATACCCTTCAGACACCCTAGAGAACAGATACTGACCTGTTTATCATCTAGCAATTATCTTCCTCCTGCTTCTAAACTAAGAATCAACTGAATATCAAAATATTATCTTCAGTATTATGCATCTTTTAATCTTTCTGAATGTTGCATCACTGAACACAAATTCGTATCTCTCTTCAAGGAACTATTAATCTGCCTTCATATTGCTTTACTCCACCCAGTCCATAGTCTGATACGTAACTTTCTTCTCAAAAATATCGAACAGATTACAAAGTTACATTTAAATGGTAATATTTTCTTGCTGTTTACAAATATCTAGGTATGGGATAAAGTGTAAAGTTTATGTGCACAAAAATATAGACTTTATTTTCTGAAGTTAGCAATCTCTAGAAATTCAACATGTACTCTGTAAAAGAAATAGTCCCTGTTGAAAGAAATAGTTAGAGCATATGCCACTTATGCATATCCACTAAAGGCTGCTTTCTTGACAGGGATATTTTAAGTCTGATGCAACAGGAGAATGTGGACACTGAGTGGCATGACTTCCTATTGTTTGGGTTGTTTTTTTTTTTGTACTTGTGTACTTAAATCCAGTCTGAACTGTAGAGAAATAGGAGAAAGAAGCTGCTGCGTAGGTTAGAAAGTTTGTGATTCATTTCATATGTGATTGATTTTCATATTTTTTAGGTAGTTTCTTACCTACAAATTGTGCTGGGACTGACAAGCTCTGCATCTGCTCGAGTGACATTTTAAATCTCATTTGAGAGATGCCTTGCTCATTTCTACTGTGTTATGCCATGCTCTTACAATGTGCATTTGGGGTTTTCAGTAAACACTGTTTTCCTAGGAGCTACGGAATGATACTTTAGTTCTGAATTATGCACCTGCTGGCATCATATTAAGGCCAAAAAGCTATGCTCCTACTATCTCTTATTCATAAAATATTCAGATTCAATTAAATGACAACAGTGATCAAGGTGGAAAGGAGATCTGTGTGTTACTACAGCTCAAGGGTAATGATAATTGTCACCTTTAAAGTTAGACAGCATAAGACAGTGATATTTCTTTTTTAAAATAATGGGATTTCTACAACAGTCATCATGAGATTTGAGGTTGCTTCTGTTTTGTGTTGTTTTCTTTCACTGAAATGCAAAACATCTGGTCTAAAAGTAACACACCAATGTGTCAGATGAAGATTTATAGAATTATGGTGATTAAAAAGGAAAAGTGTTTCACAATACACTGACACATCTGCCATGAGTCAATATTTACTTACAGGCAGCTTTTGACATCTTATAGAAACATAGATTATTGTTCTTCCTCTGCCTTCTTTTTGACTGAAATCAATATTGAAAAAATAAAAAGGAGTGAAATTTCAGTTGGCTAATCTCTTTCAAGACATTGTTACAGTGGTTCTAGGTAGCAGTAAAGGAAATTATGACATTTTATCATTTGTTTCAATATTGATCTATCTAGGCTACATCTGTTCCTTCTAGTCAGTTTTAAGCTGTCAATAAGACATTGTCCCCATAGCTGCATTTGATTGCTTTGTGTATACAGCTGGGCTTGTTTAAACCATGTTGGCATGCACTACATATCTGTAGAAATTAGATTTTACCTTTAAATTAACCAAAAAATCTGTTCTAGCCCTCATTCTATAATCTATGTTTTCAATGGGTAGAATAATTTATTTTGGCACAAGTGTAAAATCTACTTTCAACAGAAACTGCATAGTTGCGTTACATCAGATTTTAGTAAGGAAAGAAGACAGTTGTGAATCTCAATTTTAATTCTGTATTCTTTTTTTTGTTTAGAAAACGTGTCAGGTTAAAACAAAAAGAAAATTATGATAATAACATTCCTTGGTAGAATATATTTAAACATTTCGCTTTTTGAAGAGTATTTTTTCTCTTAGAATTAGATAGTTTATCAGTCAAAAAAAGATGAAAAACCACCATATTGAGTATCTCACTTGAAATAATTAAATATTCTGGATGCTTAAATTGTCCTAATTGGCTTAAAGTCTAGAGTTATCTCTGTTCAAGCTATCCCTGGTGGGCAAGGTAGAGTATTACAGAATGCAATGAGAGTTTTTTTGAGAAGCAAGTTTGCTGAATACTCACCTTCTAGTTACACTTTTGGAGAATATTTTTTAAAAAATTCCTAGGTGAAACAATTAATAACTTCAGTAGAAACTATAAGAATGCATTTACTTGACATATCCTTGAAATTAATGTGCAAAAAACACACAGAGTTCTGAAAATAAGAATATGTTGGCCAGCTTTTTGATATATTACAATGTTGTGTGCCCCACCACAAGCTTCTCAAACTTCCCTAAAATCCTTTTGGAGCTTCAGTATATTCCATCTCCCTGAAAGCATATGTCTCCCCTGTATGCAGTCTCATATTTTCATAAATTTTGTAGCGAGATAATTGTCGGGGGTTTTTTGCGTCTTCTGTTCATCTGATTGTTGTCCAATGGATTAAAGGCATGGGAGCATATAGACCAGCAGACCAACAAACAAACAGAGTGTTTGGACATTCTTTGCAAGAAAACTGATGAAACATGCAGCTGGTTTACCAAGGGTATAATTCACTTACTAAGGAGAAAAAAACAGTGCAATATAAGGATTTGTACTCTGAAAGCATCCAAAAAGAAATTGTGTGTGAAGTTGTGAACGCAGTCTGCAGAAAAGTGCAGGTAGTGTGTGGAGAAGCAAAAGCAGAATAAAAATGCACACACTTTAATGCAGTGATTGTACTTCTAAAATTTCCAGACATTGATTTGCCATAGATCCCATTCCGAAGGATTTAATGTATTGGCTTACTTGAGAAAACCCAATTTAGCCTAAGGAAAAATGGGTCATAGATTACTGCTTTTCCAGGAATGACTTTGAAGAATTTTAATGTAAGAGTAGACAGGAGATGACTGAGTAACCATCATAAAATACTTTTAAGTTTTGAACTCGGTATAAGAACATCTGAGCAAGCTTAATGCACTGAGTACTGCTGGTGCAATAAAAAAAAAGTCAAGAACATTGGATTGTATTGCTAGAGGGCACACAGTATAAATCAAAGCAGTTGATACCGTATCCATGTAAGCTATAAATTGAACATTACTTAGAATGGTGTATATAGCTCTGTCACTATATTTTAGCAAGGGTATAACTGTGCCTGACGAGAGGCTGTATATTATATTAACCTGTAGACTAAACTCGTGTGCTAAAGATTTATGTAGTAATTAGAATTGCAGAAAAAACCCTCAAACTTTATTTGTATAAGTCTTCATTAATTAAGACTATTCATTTATTGGCTACTCTTATAAACAAGCTGTTGACAGCAACTCTGAACCCTACTGCAAGTTAAATTTGCACTTTTTTTGAATATGAAGACTGCAAGTCTACTATTTACCCAGACCATAATAAAAGACAGAATTCAGACTCTTAGCAGTTAACAGTTTTACAACACTTGCCTTGGAGAAGGTAGCCCAGCTCAATAAAATCTAGCACTCTAGTCCAGGCAATGGATGTGACCATACATCCAGTGAGAGATCCAAACCTAACTGTCAGCACAGATCTCTGGCAAGTTCCTTACAGGGTATCTCAGGATAGTATGCAAATGATGGAATGGGATAATTTTACCATATATTCACCCATACTTCCTAGGGAAATAAAATTAATAGGTTTGTTATAACAAAGGCAAAAAATACAGTGTTAGTCTTGTTTTGTACTTGGAAAGAAAGTCTTCAAATAGGGTGTCAGGAAATACTACATTCACTGTTTTGGGGAGAAAGCTTCTATATATATGAGAATAAAGAACTGGCTTTTTACTCTCCCTTGCCAATGAACATCAAGATGTTTTGATGTCTTCTGCTTATTATGTTTTTTCCCTGGGAATTTGAAGCCGAAATTCACTTCAATATTATCTTATTTTTGAAACAAATTGTTTCATTCCCTGATCCATCAAGTAAAGCACAGAGCACTGGATTAATTTAGATTAAGAGAAACAACAAGGAAAAAAAATACAAAGAGAAATCTTCAATGAGACAACAGTGTGAGTACCTTTTCTATAGGGATTATAGCGTTGTTTCTAATCAAAGTAGCACAAGAACTTTATCTGGAAGGGAAGTAAGGATGTAATACATAAGCAAATAAGTGTCATTTTTCAACACGAACTGCACATCTGCATTTATTATTTTTTTTCTTGTTGGCTTGAGTAACAGTGAATTAACTGGTCCACATTATGCATCTTAATATTTTCTTTCTCTCTTGAAAATAATTTAAGAATTAATAGAAGAAGTGCATATATCTGTAGAATTTGTAAAGAGATACAGAAAAAGGGTGATAGCTTATGTTGCATCCCAGTGGCACTAATAATGACCTTTTTGCCCTTAAATCTGTTGCTTTCAAATCTACTTGTTAACAGTTTAATATATGGCTTTCCTGTTGTGGGTCTTTTAAGTACAAGACCATTTTAAAGCATCTCCTGTCTTTCTTTAGTCATGGCAACAGGGAAAATAACTGTTTCTATATGCCTATTGAGCCATAACTAAGTCGTATGAAAAAAAAAGTGTTAAAGTAAATCTTAGAATCATATAGGAAACAGGCACACACTGTAGAGGTTCTTTTTCCTTTTCTGTAGGTTCTTTCACCAAGATACAGTTTTATTACATTCCTGCAGTATTACTCCTACTCTCAACTGACAGAAAATCTATACTCATAGGAACTTGGCAAATACTATCATAAAAGACAAGTTCCTATGGCACACGTATCTTAGAATACACGTACAAAATTATGACTTTGCACAAAGGGCTTGCTGCAGCCTTCCAAAGGACGTTGATTTAGGATCCTCTTTTCAGTGTGGTATTTTAGATGATTGAAATATTCCCATAAGGCATTAGAAAGGGTCCCATAACTGGAGCACCAGACTTTTCTGATCACTGTCTTGAATTAATTCATTTCTATTTTGTACAAGACTGATGCTTCAGGATATATATTTTTCTCAGCATAGTAGTGCTTAAAAGAAATAAAACATACAGCATATATATACAACTACATTGTTTTACCAGCAGGAAAGTCTTCATAGTCAAGCAGTGAGAAAGAGTCTGATGGCAAAGCAGAAATCCTGAATAACTGACAAATAATTACTGACAAATAATTACCTTGCTCACAATAATACTGTTTGCTGGCTCTTGATTTCAGCTTTCATTGACAACTTTGAATCACTGTCATATAGCAGTAACAATTGCACATTTCAATGGGTTTATGGTAAATTTTTAGTGACCTTAAAAAAAAGGAATGCAGTTGTGCAGTGCATTGCTATTGTGTGGAATGTATAAATGTACTATACTTGTCTGGTTTTTTCCATGTCTCACCTTCTTGTAACAATTAAGGTCTTTGCAAAGCTACAGCGAATCTCAGAACTAAGTACAATATTCTTACAATCTAACTGTGAAACAAATAATAGAACCTTATTTTCTATGGACATTTTGAAAGGATTCTTATTCTTCCTCTTGATCTGTCTTTCTGCAGCCATGTCCTACAGTGTCCAGCACTGAACGAAGGTCAGTGTTC
>VXBU01015908.1:44163-101969 GCA_013400315.1 Bombycilla garrulus | reverse complement strand
CTTCTGCTTAATGTCACTTCGTAGCTTAGTTCAATCATATAATCACCACATCAAGGTTATTGTAAAGTCCAGAATGTTCTATGCACTATATATGTTGATAAGATTTTTTGAGCCAAGATGAGTAGTGATTCCTTGTTGCTCTAGGACATTCTATGGCTTCTATCGTGCAGAAGTTTAGATCGGATTATTTTAATGGTACCTTAAAGAATATGACTGACAAAATTATGATAAAATCTCCACTGTCTCAGTGAAACTATCACAGAATTCTTCAGCTTTTCACAGAATCAGCTGATAGCAGGTGTCTTCAATCAGTAATATCTGATACCTTATATCAGACAGCAAAATACTGTACAGTAGTTTGTGAATATTCACCTGCTATTTCTCAGAAAACACATATTCCAAAGCACAGAAATATCATACTATGATTAAAGTCTATACTTCATGAGGATTTTCTGTATTTCTTCAGTGAATGTTTGATGTCACTTCTTTATCGTAGCCTTTTAAAAGACTCCCTTTATCACTTTTTCAATTGCATGTGGTCTTCAATCCTTAAATCTTATGACCACATTTGTTGAAAGAAATCAAATCCAAACAAACAATTAGAAATAGAAGTAAACTGGGAGGTTACTGCTGTATCTGTGGATTTCAGTTCCCCAAACAATCATCATTCAAACTTATGAGACTATCTCGGATCCAAATTCTACCAACTGGCCCCTTCACATCTAACAGTGCATTTGGGAAAAATTAATTTTTATGAAAGCTTCATTTTCTTTCTTCTAAAAAGCCTCTGAGACACATAAAAGGCATCTGAGAGCCTCTATAAACATGATTACCCAAGAGAGCGAGGTACTTATAGCATACATATCATGAAATATCCACCTCTCTTGAATAATTATGTGTATATCAAAATATTTACTAGTAATTGGGAAACCTGACCCACCACCTAGGCAAAGTGCTGGGGTTTTGTTTGCTTCATGACAAAGTTACCTGGAAAAAAATATGATTGCCAAGGATTACACAGAATATTCTTTCATCATCATACATTGCAGAAGAGGGATGGAGGAAAAACACAAAAGAAGTGAGATGAAAGGAGAATTGCAAAGGAAGCCAGACTTCTAAAACGAGCTCTGTGATCTCTCTTTCTCTCAAATAGGTGTCTTCCCCCCTGACTAGCTCAATGTTATATTAAGTAACAACAATGTGTGACATTTTCTACATCCACTATGCAGAGAAAGGCAAAGAAAGCACTGTGTACTACCCATTAGGATGAATCAGCTTATCAAATAAAAAACAAGTCCAATTTTCACCTAAAACTTGAAGCAAACCAAGCTTTTTTGAGAGCTGTATATATGCACATTCGTATTTGCATGTATGTATACATATATATATATATATATTTACACATATACAAATATAATGTATCTAAAAACTCTGTGAAGGCTAATGTCACAGGTTTTTATGCTTATCTCCCCTAGTGTCCATTTTCTTTTAATCTGACTAGGACAGATATGTCTTCAGTCCATAATCTCATTCATCACAGTTGACAATTGTAACAGCAGTTTTGATGGGAACATTTAAGTCATAAAAGGATGCCTTCAAGCACTCCCAATGCCTTCTGGGTTATTTCCATAAAAAAAACCTCATCAGTATTAATGTAGCATTAAGTATAGATGTCTTTGCCAGATAACAGCAACAAAAAAAATTGCCTGAAGGTTTGCCCCTACTCTTGCAGTTGCATGCCTCCCTTACTTTATCTATTTACATTGGACAGAGGTGGGTTTTGACTAGACACCTTAGACAACGAGTGTGATGAGACCACACCATTCCAAGATGAAGACAAGGCTGTGGCACAGTCCTTGACTTCTCTCCCTTGCTTGTGACATCAGGAAAGATTCTCAAGAAGCTGCTTATTCTCAGGCCCTACTGCTATCCATTTCATACAAAGAAGGGTGTATTAGTCACCATTGCTCTATTTCATCAGGGTGAAATATTTGTTTTACTATGAGTCTGAAGTGTCCTTGTATAATTCCTTTTTTTGCCTGCCATTTTAGTAGCCTTTCTGCAATGGCTGGGGTGTTACTTACAACTGTCAGTATTGCACTGAACACCTTTTTGACAGTGGTGTGAATCATTTGTCTTTTGTGGAATGATCCTTGGCAATGATTTTAGATACAAATCCTTCTACAATGTGTACAGTCCATTAAGATCAAAGAGAGCGTCAGAGAGAAAACTAACTTACATAGCTAGTAATGTGGAATTAAGATCTCTCTCAGCCTGCCATGCTCTACATTTTACTTCTCTGTACTCTTATACTACTGTATGCCAAGGTAATGCCAGGTTGCTTTCTGTTACATCTGTGCCGTTGTCTGTAAAGGGCTAGCTAGAGTATGGGCTTGAGCTTTACTAAGTGATTATTAATACTGTTTCATTGTGAACAGACTACCAAACGCCATGTCATTCCTTCTAACTTGCACTCCACAGACAGTATTTGGACGCATTTCAAGGACTGCACAAATCAAAGACTGTTCCAAACAAGCAGCCTCCCTATTTTGACAGGGAAGTCAGTTTTTCAGTGTATCAAGGAACAGTTCCTTTCAGGACCAAAGAATGGACTGTTGCTCTTTTCTTTTGGTCCACTTGTCTTCTGGAGTGTCGTGTATTTCTTTTTAAATGCAAGAGGCAACACTTGAGCATAAGAATCAGTGTCCACAATGTAAATGAAAAATCTCCACTGCTACTCAAGAGCCATCCTTAGGTGCCCTCTCAGACACTGTTTAGCTTTTTCATCTACTCAGTTTCTTCCTGAGGTCATGCACAATGCACTACACCTAAGTTACTCTGATCCTTTTCTTCTGACCCATAAGAAAAGAGGCTTTCTGTTCTGAGCAATTGCATCATTCTCTCCAGTGTATTCAGACTCCAGGCCTGCAAGGAGAAGGACCCAGGTCTTTCTAGCACATAGCTTTCTTCTCACTTGTAAGAAATTTAAAGTTATTTGGTGGTTTGAATTATCTCCATGCTTTTGGGGTTGTTTTTATTTTTTGTTTTTTTGGCAAAAATATACATGTATATTAGTAAAAAACTCCCAGCTCATGGCCATGAACAAAAGTCTCTCTCCCTCTGTCTCTCTCTGCCTCTCTCTCTGTCTGTATCTCTCTCTCCAGGCACTGATGCATAAATCCAATTATCTTTCATTCAGTCCTTCACCTGACTTTTCTTCATCTCATTTCTAAAGATCCCAGCTGTGCTAATTTATTGTATATGCATCCAGCATCAGAACTAGTAAGCATTTTACAAACTGCTCGAACACCTGCAAATTTACTGTTGAGTAAGTCTCAACTGGTTAACTTACATGGTGTCAATAAAACCTTGTTGGATTTCATTTTCTTGAAGCATATTCCCAAAGAAAAAAGACTGAGAAGTGAAACTCGAAGGATCTCCAGTAATCACCGGCAAACACAAACATTTCACATTTCTTTTTAATTTTTTTTTCCTTCTTTTTAAAGACAATATAAATAAAACAAAAAAAAGAATATACAAACTGAGTCACAGAATCCTTCAGCTTGTAAATACAGAAGCACAGTGGGCTTGGTTTTTGGTTTGTTTTTTTTTTTTAATTCTGATAGAGGGAATCTTGAAGCCTTTTTTTTTTCAAGAGATACTATATAGCAAAGCATCTTGAATCTACTAGAAGACAGAATAAACTCTGTTAACTTTTTTTTTAAACAGATGAGATAATCTGGCTACCTCATCCTTATAGATCTGGCAGTAATTTCTTCTTACTTAGTGAAAAAAATTGGTGCCTTGATGAAATGAGAATTTCTTATTCCTGCAATCTCAGCAGTGCTGTCTTTAGAGTTACAGGAATGGTAAATCTCTCTCATGGCCAGTTACATTAGATTATAGTTAAATACAATTGAAGCAAATCTCTTGTCTTTGTAACTTTAAATCTACTGATAACAGTTGGTCCGGAAAACACGTACACTATTTTCATGAATATTACCATTACCATAAGTTGCCAAATTAAGCTAGTCAGAAAAAAAGAGCTTAGAAACCTGTATTAGCTATTTATTATGTGTATATGTGTTTCTTGTTGCTTTTGGTTTGGTTTTTTTTCTGTTTGTTTAGTTGGTTTTGTTTTGTTTTTTGAGAAGGGAGAGGTGTTCAGGGACATCTATTTAAGGCAAATAATTTAAAGAATCTATTTAAGGTAAATAAAGCAAGACAGCAAATAGCTATATTCAGAGGGAAGATAGCTCCCAGTTCTTTAGCATTTAGTCCCCAGTGATGTATCAGTTCTTCAACCAAATGAAAGAATTGAGGAGGGGGATATGAGACAAGGCTGGGCAGCCACAAGCACTCTCCTGTGTTTAGAAATAAATTGACAACTTTCTACACTTACAGTGATTAGTAACATAATCCATCACAGGGAAAATTAAGTATTTCTGCCAGGGCACAGCCTCATGCAGGACAATAAGCACCAAGAGAGGAGACATTGCTTCCTAGAGAAAACAGTTCCTGGGATTTGAAGGCATTTCCCTGTGTCACTACTGTTACTCTAGGGAGGCTGATGAAAAGCCAGTCAGGGTTGGAAATCCCCTTAAGGGTGAAGGCAGTAGGCATGGTCATACTGGAGAGAACAAGTATGACCATGCCAAGAGCAAAGAATTCACAGTAGGGAGAAGACAAGGAGACTGGATCCGTGTCTTTTGAAAACTTGACATTGTAGCTCATAAGCAGATTGTTTTCAAAACAAGCTTCACTGGCTAAAGACCAGTTATTCCTCCTTTATCTGCCATGATAAGTTAGCTTTCAGCTTCATTTTAAAAGCAGCTTCAATTTTCCTAAAACGCTAGCATGACAGTCTCATGACATCTGGAACAATGTGACTACTATTACTGACTGGAACACACACCAGGATTTAAAATTCCATGGGTTCCCCTCTTACCAATTTCCAAAGAATAAATTACTCTAGACATGGACAGGCAGATGTAATGAGAGATATCTGTGTTTCACAAACAATGTTGCTTTGCGTACTTTTTAAGCGAACTACTTTTCTAAGTGGACATGCCCATTCACAGAGAAAATTACTCCAGAACAAAACTGATTATCAGAATACATAAAGACAAAAGATAAAATCATAGAGGTTTAGGTGTTATCTCTGATCAAACATTATTAGGATCCTGAAAATGTATTTCCAATGATGTGTATGATTTTTTATCAATTACTCTAAGTGTGTTCCATTCCAACACATGCAAAACTAAGTTGCAAAACATAAAAAACTCCCGCAAAATTGAAATCTTGTTTTCTTGCTATGTCTATTCACACCAGTGTTTGTTTTTTAATCACTTCTAAGGTCTTTAATTAATTCAAAACATGTAACTGAAATAATCCCCCATGAAATACTGAAATTGCATTTTACTTGCCAAAAAGGCGTTTCCTTATCCTCATAGATTATTTTCAATGAATATTTATCACTTTCTCTAGAGTCAGTAAATTCCCCATACATCATTTTCATACCATTCTTTATCTTAGAGAAGATGTAAAGTCCTAAATTTTTCATTCAGTAGATAAGAAATTTATTTGCTTTCCTGACTGTAGTCCAACATAGCACCCCTTTATTCTGACCTAAATTTCCATTGGTACAATTAATCCCCCAAGTTGTATATGAGGTGTGCAAAACTGAATGAGCCTGACATATCTAAATGAAACCTTTAACAGCATTTATTATGTTCCTCTTGGAGAAATTGCTATGTTTCTGAAAAATTCCTCATCAAAGGCATATAAAAATGAAGATTCTATTGAAGATATGAAGATCTACTTAAGTGTTTTGGCTATTACTACCTGTTTCTAATTCTATTTTTGCCTACATGTTACTAATCTCCATGATTTTATGATAACGTTACTGTAATACAGTTGTAGGAAGCAGAAAGACCATAGAACAATTTCAGTTGAAAGTAAAATTATTCGTGTAGGCACAACTCATGAATCCATGTTTGTACAATATCAGATTTAATAAACTGCGTGGAGCTGAATTCTAGGTTTATTGCTTGAATAGAAAAATCTGTTGAAGTGATAATAAAACAAAGCAGGAATTCCATAAACCTTTACTTCTTGATGAGTTTTTTGTAGCTATAATTTTGGCTTACAGTCTATTACATTTTTGACTTGATCTACAAATTGCCAAGTGCTTCAGACATAGAGGTGTTTAGTAGATGACCAGGCACTCAGTATTGCACTGAGGGTTGATATATGGGAAACAGTGTCCAACTCCATATTTGCAATTGATTGTGGACCCCAAAAATTGTATTTATACATTTAATTACTGCTGTAAAGCAGCTAATGAAAAGTACTGAAGCTTTCATTTTCATTCATAATTAATGACACTGACCTTTCCCACTCACAATTTATTTATGCACAAAATATAAAAATAAGATTTTTTATTTTTCAACTTTTATTGTTTTAATTATTCTGACCTATGGATTCTAGGCATACACTCCAGAATAAGACAAGATTTAAAGCTTAACGCTTTTTTCCAATAGGCTATACCAGTAAAATAGGATGAATACTCTTATGGACACAGTATTGTGAAGAAATTCAGATCCTCCACGCTTTAAGATGATCTTTTTTTTAAAAAATGCACCTTAGGCACTGTGTATTTGGTTTATATGGACAGCTTTTCATGGCAGGGGGCCACAGAGGTGACTGCTGTGAGAAGGTGCCAGAAGCTTCCTCCAGGTCCAGCAGAGCCAATGTCAGGTGGCCCCAAGACAGAGGTGCTACTGACCAAGTCTGGGCCCATCAGAAATGGTTGGTAATGCCTCTACAATAACATATTNTTTTTTTTAAAAAATGCACCTTAGGCACTGTGTATTTGGTTTATATGGACAGCTTTTCATGGCAGGGGGCCACAGAGGTGACTGCTGTGAGAAGGTGCCAGAAGCTTCCTCCAGGTCCAGCAGAGCCAATGTCAGGTGGCCCCAAGACAGAGGTGCTACTGACCAAGTCTGGGCCCATCAGAAATGGTTGGTAATGCCTCTACAATAACATATTTCAGAAGGAGGAAAAAAAAAAAAAGAGCAGGTAGATATGTGAGAGGAGGCATTCTGTGAACCTGTGGGGACCCACGCTGGAGCAGGCTCTCGCAGGGACCTGCAGACATTTGGGGAGAGGAGCCCATGTTGGAGCAGGTCTCTAACATGTGACCCCTTGAGGGACTCATCCTGGAGTAGACTGTGCCTGAAGGAAAGCACCCTGTGGATGAGGGACCCACACTGGAGCAGTCTGTAGAGAGCTGTTGCTGTGGAACAGACTCATGCTGGAGAAGCTCATGGAGGACTGTCTCCTGCAGGCTTAACCCCACACTGAAGCAGAGGAAAGACCCCTCTTCCTGAGCATGTGATGAACTGACCATAACCCCCATTCCCACCGGGGCAGAAGGTTGAGCTGGGGAGGAGGGAGGAGTAGGGGAGTGATAGAAAGGCTTTGGTGGGTGCCTGGCATCCAGAGATGGTCAACCTACTACGTGCTGAAATAACAACATGTTATCTAGTGATTTATCGAATGATAATGAGAATATGGATAGGATAGGTTCTTACACCCCTCTTTATCACAGATACTTGTTATGTCAAAGAAACTGACCTATATGTGTTTCTTTCTGCTAAAAATATCTTAGAATGCCCCATCATTTCATATTATTACTTACCATTGACAGTTTTCTTTAAAATTATTCTTATAAGCCCAAGTTTTTCTATGCATTTGGAACCTACCATTTCTGTTATTTCTATGGCTTCAGAAACCAGCTGCACATAGAATTATAACCAGTAAGAACGTCCATAATTTTGAGAGGGTTGGGTATATTTGTGCTTGTCTTGGTGAAAAACTCTTTCTTTTCAAGTAACGCATTTCATGTAACTCTTTATGTGAAAAATGAAGGAATCTTGCTTAATATTGACAATCTATAATTAAACATTTGATATTTCTAGATTTTTGCATTTTATTTACAGTCGATGGAGAGTCAGACATCTCCAGAAGCTGAATCACCTTCAGTATCTGAGACACATATTTTTGAATGAAACTAATTGCTCTCTGAAATCCATGGCCTTAATGGTGTTCATATACCTATCACCCGAATAAATCAATGAGAGCACTTAGACACCTTTCAGGATCTAGATCTTGAAAGCTTTTGAACCCTAAGAAGCTAGCAATATCAAAATATTTATATTTAGGTCCTTTGAGAACATAGTCCTGTATCATGATAGTAAAGCATGCAGAATTCTAAACAATAACTGAAATAGCTGAAATGCATCATGATTATAAACACACAGCCAACCTAGAGATTTTGTTTCCTTCATGTTGTATACAATCTTAAAAAGATTAGCAAGCCTGAACACCTATATATGGTTTTAGAAGTATAATAGCCCACTAAAATATTTACTAAGAAACCATAACTTTAGAACCATCACTCTTAATTACTCACTTTAAAAGCATTTGAAGTAGGAATTTTTACACTGAAACATTTGCTTTGCAGAATGTTTGCCAGACATCACCTATGAAAATTAGAGATGCAAAGAATAACAACTCAGCAGTTACTGCGAAAATTACTTAAATATCTTCTAAGCAGTGGGGAAGTATATGTTAGTATCATATATATATATGCATGCAAATTCATCTTTAAATGTTTTCAAAGTGTACACTGGAGCAAATTGTCTGTGTGCAGACAACCCTTCTCCTTTATGTTTGGTCATCTGCCAAAGCAAAACTTATCTAACAATTTTTTTTTGCAGGGGCAATTCAGAGTCTGTTTAGGAAAAATGAAGTGAATGGGTGCAAGTCCTCATCTAATGAGCAAAGGGCAAATTTTTTATATTGAGTTTGAAGGCTCATTTACCCCAGCTCTACCAACCTTGATAAAGTTAGATGTGAAGTAAGGAAACCATGTCTAGGGCAAACAGATGAAAAAGAACTCAAGCTAAGAATTACTATACTCATGAAATACATAAAACTAGAACAATCAAAAATACGTCTAATTTGTGTTTAACTACATCTTCTTCTATCATAATGATGTCCCTTGTACACTGTTTGTAGACATAATTACCACAAAGACATGAAACATTTTGGGATCTTCTGGCTTCAGTCTGATGTAAACACTTCTAGAAGAAAGCTGAATTAAGTAAATTCTGATTACAGTGGTTTATACTTTCTTTTTAAGCTGTGAAAACATTTATATTAACTTCTTGTAAAAATTCTAGGTCTAATATTCATGTCAATAGAAATTTTGAATCATAACAAAATGGAAGAATATGCCTCAAATGTGTCAATATATCAAATGTGATATATGAATTCCCTAAAGATGCTAAAATCTACTATATTCAAAAGCTATTCTTCTGAGAGATCTTGCATTAAATTTGGCCACAGCCTCTTATCTTTATGCATCTTTGAGCAGAAGAAAGCAGATCTAGATATCAAAAACAAAATAACCACATATTAAGGACATCAAATATTAATTGAAAAACACATTAAGCATTCATGAAATTACAAATTATAAGATTACTTCTGTGTTTGGTATTGCAAATGTTTTCTTACCTTTATGTTAATAGTTACATCAGTCTATGTATTTTTAACTTTCCTTACTAATGTGATAGAGAAGAAATACAGAAGAAAACACTCACCTAAAATCTGCCTCATGGTACGCCATGGAAATGGATGAATGACTGATAGTTTAAACCTGTTTCTGTGTTCAGGTTCTTGCTCTTAATTCAGGCCTACCTGAGAACAGCTCTCTCTTTTATGCAAGTTTTGTGCATAACTCGGGAGTGGAGACCGCAGGTGGGGGCAACACCCTCACCCCCACAGCCAGCACACATAGAAAAGCTTCCTTTAAACATTACTAGTCCTGGTAGACCAGATAGGTTTTCTCAGGTCCTGGATGACAGCTAATTGAGACAGAGGAAACCTTAGGACACTCCTTACTCTAAATGACAGAAAATCTTGTTGCTACATAACTTGTTTGAACTGTGAGAGACCCACACAGAGTCAATGTTTAAATTTAGGCTGAGCACAAATGGAGTGTGAAGGTATATCCCACTCTAGTGTCTGATTATTTAGCTATAGGCTATTATATCATAGATTTTTTTCACTATTTCACTATTCCTTAATTTTCTAGTGAAACTCAGTTTGTCTTTCTCTCATGAACACAGCACTGTTTTGTAGCCTTCAAAAAGATTTTCTGGGCACACCACAACTCGTTCCATCTTACTTGGATTGGGTTTCAGACAGATACTTTTCATAAAAGTATTAAACCTGCTGAAGAGCCCACAGAGCTGCATGAGGGTGCTGTCTGCAGATAGTAAAAAATAAATCTGGTTGTTAACTTCATAGAGCTGAAACTGGAGACCTTGGTAATTTTATAATCTTCCCAATTTTAGTATCCCCAGGGCTCCACAGGTAAGAACAAGGTAAAGGATTAATTGCCCAGTAGGTCCTTTGAGATGTGCTTGAGGAGGGATGACAATATTTATTCAAATCTTTCCACTCTGGAAGCATTTTTAACAATGTATTCTATTAAGTGTGTATATTTGAGGCTTTCTCGATGAGACATGCAGTCTCAGATTTGGTACACCTAGAGAGTTCTCTGTTGAAGTAAAAAAATTATATAATTTCCAGAAATATAAAGCAGTGGATCAGTCTCCAGACCCTATGTCTAGGATTTCAAATACTTGAAAAATATCAAAGCATAGTAGTGTAGACATTTGTCGACTGGCAACAGAACAGAAGAAAAATGTTCATAAATCAAACAATTTTTTCTTCAAAGATAAAATTCCTGTATTCAGACAGCTTAATATAGTTGCTCCTATCCATTCACAGGGTCAGGTTTATTTGGGGCTGCTTTTCTGTATTGATGTAAAATGCGAACATTTTCCCCTATGGTGATATAAATCTTTCACTTTGCCTCTCCCATTAGGAACTTCAGCAGACACTAATTAACCCTCTGGAGAAAATGTTTATAAAAATAACAAGGAATTATTAGCAATGAAGCAGCTTTTTTTTACCCCAGCCAAAAGAAGTCAAAGTGAGAGAGTGAATGCATTATTGCTAAATTGTGGAGTTAACTTGTGGGTTGAAAATTTTAATGAGCTGAGACACATGACTAGAAAAGTTTTTGAAAGAGGCAGTGTGTGTGTGTCTTCCCAGCTGAGAATCTCATACTTCTGAGTAACAATTAAAGAACATCTTCTGAAATGTACACAGTTTTTAAGAAATTCTGAACTTTGTTGATTATGAAGAACCTTATGATTCCTAGAAAGGGCAAGAAACACTCCTTCTAGGGATACTTTTTCTAACAGGGGGATCTTCTTTTGTGCAGAGCCTTCACCATCCTAATAGCTCTGACTCAACACAGTTTTATGACGGCTCAGGGACTTGTTGAAATATCCTTGCCCTAATTTTTCCTGCCCTGAATAAGTACATATATCTTGATTGTTCACCTTGATTTCTTTTTTTTTTTTTTACCACTAATAATTTCTTTGCATATAAACTGCTTATAATTTTAATAAATGAGAATTTTTCATACATAAAGTTTCAAGACTGAGACTTAAATCTTTTTTCAGTCCTATAAGACAGCAAATATTTGGATTATAAAGCTTTTCAGATTTTCTTTCTCCTGCCTCCAAAACAAATGTATCAGCCTTTAAGTTTCCACTTATTAGCTCTCAATTTACTGTCTTCTACTTATAATACTTCCCACTTTCTGCTGGGCTTTTCTTACACGAAAAAAAAATTAAATAACATCTCCAATAAATTAAAATTGGAATACTCAAAGTGATAAAAGTCATCATGTTCTTTTTTCTAACACTGAATGAGAAAACCCTTAGATGTTCTGCAGTACTAAAAAAAAAAAAATCCAGCAACACTTAACTCTAGTGTTTCCTTTGCTTCACTATAACAGAAAATGACCATCTGCAAATTCAGTTCCCATGCCCTTCAATTTTGAGAGAATTTGGCCCTTATAAGATGGATAGTTTACTCTAAATAAGATAAATATTTGATTCCTCTATACGAAACATATATAAAGAGGATTGTACAAATCACTTACTGAATGCTTAGGAGATGATAAACATAAATTGCTTCTTCTTACAGCCCTTGCCATCTGTTTCTTTTAAAATGAACTATACCCACAAAATTATTACAGAAATTTTGTAGCATCTTAACTTCTTAGATAAATCAGTGTCCTTTCTGGAAAGCAATAGAAAAACATTAGCTATGTGATGTCCAAGTATCTCTTATGTCTTCAAAGAGAAGACCTCAGTATTCGTTCAGTACTACACATCCGTACCACAAGCTGGTAGCTTTCCTAAGACAATGTAGAAAAGGAATGACCAAAATGAAGAAAAAGCTTTCTGTCAAACATTTTTGTAAATCAAACATATTTACATAAAACTATGAATAGAACCAAATTTCATGCAATTTCTTTGATATTTACATTTTTGTTTGAAGAGTTCTCTTGCATACTGTTTAAATATGCATAGTACTCCTACAAAGTACTGAAAGCACTGGGTTCGCTTCTGTTCTGTTCTGCATCCAGTGGGATGCACAGCTACAACAAAAATCAAACCAAATATTTGAAGAGCACCCACAGACCACTGAATGAAATTAAAAAATCTCCAGCCTTTGACTGTAAACTAGCAAGCTGTCATGCCTGAAGCAGCCACAAGGAAAATGCTGACTTGTTTTCCTTAATTTCTGATATTAAAAAGTTGATTTTTTTTTTCTTTTATGAAGAGTTTTCTTCAGTTGGAACACTTGCAACGTAGTTCCAGTCAGAGCCAAAGAGAAATCAAGAGTTAGCATATGTCCTCATGACATACTGAGTGGTGGCTGTTACAGACACTGTTCATTCATACAGCCTTCGTTTAACAGCGTCACAAATTAGCTCTGTGTGCCCCCCACCCCTCCTGTCGGTAGTTGCTGCTGCAGGAATTACCACTCTAACCCATTTCATCCACATGAGATTCAGAGGTCTTTTGTGAATCTCCCAGCTTTCGTTACACTGCTTTATTAAAAAACTTCTTTGTCTATCTGTCTGAGGAAAAGTCACCCAATAAAAAAACAGGTGAAACAGTCATTCTGCAAAAGCAGAGAAAAATAAAGCACAGTTGTTATGTTTTACCAATGCCCTTTGTTAATCACTCTTTAAAAAAACATTGGAATCTTATTTTTAATTGAAAATTATATTGGGTGTTAAATGCTTCATGTGTACTGAATACAAATGAAATTATTTTTTAGTATGTTTTGCTCATACTTCTCTGAAAAAAACTTCAGTAATTCATAATTCATATCTTGCAACCAACTCAATTTATGGCCTTTGATTTCAAAGTTCTTCATGAATAAGCTTCCTGCAGTCAGCTAATTAAAATAAAATAAAATAAAAAGTTATTGAGATCATATCAGAGTCGAGTAATTCCTTGTTCTTGTTAAAGCATAGTAACACCATATAACTATATTTTCATCTTTATTCTTAACACATACTTCAGGTTCAGCTGAATATTCTTTAAGAAGCATACAGTCAGTAAGAAGGAAATTATTTAAGTATGAAATCTCATCAGTATATGGATTAAGAAAATATATGGATATGTTTTCTTAATGTAACCTAAAATATCTTGATTGAAGTAACAGTGGTAAGAAAACATTTTGATTTTTAAAAAAGAGCAAATATTTCTTTTAATCCTGATTTAAAAATCTGACATTGTAGAATTAAATTATTAGGTTCTGGTACATTATGTACAGCTGAGCTCTCCTGTATGAATACCAGTAACAACAAGATTGAATGGGAATCACAGGAGAGAGAAAGGAATAAATGAAAGCAGGTATTGACCATCTGGCCGTACAAAATTAGTTGACCATCAAAGGTGGGCTCTGAGTCTGAGTGGGAGAGCAGGGAATAAAGTTGTACTAAATAGCTCAACTTTTTTATTTCCCCTTACTTCATATGCTTTCAAAATTTATCAAATAATCATTAATATGATTTTAAATGAGTAACAGAAATGGGTATGTAAAATCATTATTCACTAATGTTAAAATACATAAGGGATCACAGTACAGTTCTATGGAAATCAGGAATTCAGGAAGCCTAATAGAACCTTGAAATACTATGGTAAGTATAATATAGTAACTTCACTTGGCAAAGTATAAACACTCATAAGAAAGCAAAACTTTATGCAATTCTTTCTCCTCTCACCTCAACTCAAATAAATTTTACACTATGATTAGCCTTTGACAATCCTATATCATTTAAACCTAGCTGGGTAGTTGTTACATGCATTCCTTCATTCCACTTCTTTTCCTGGAAGTGAATTAGTCCATCTTTCACTAATGTCTTGATGATAATCCCGGCCTTCTTAAGCTTCTTAAATGCAATATAGCAAAGCAGGATTTCATTATAATTCCTTTCTGCCCTTCTCAGGGAATCTGCATTGATTCCCTGTTACATTTGGCATTACTATTATTTTCTTTTCCTATCAAACCTTTAATCTTGGCATAATCCTTAGTTTTATACTGTCCTGGTTTCAGCCACAATAGAGTTTATTTTCTTCCTAGTAGCTGGTATAGTGCCATGGTTTTTATTTAGGATGAGAATAATGTTGATAACACAATGATGTTAGTTTTCTCTGACTGAGGGCAAAGTTGGCCAGGGGCTGATACTCAGAAACTCTCTGGGCATCAGTTGGTGAGTGGTGAGCATTTGCACTGTACATCACTTTTTTGTATATTCTAACCTGATTATTTTTAAAAATACTATTGTCTTCACTGATGTTTTCATTATTATTGTCAGTATTTTCTTCCTTCTCTGTTCATTAGACTGTCTTTGTCTTAACCCATTAGTTTTCTCACTTTTGCTCTTCCATCTCTCTCCCCCATCCCACTGGCAGCGGAGGAGGGAGTGAGCCGATGTGTGTGGCCATCGTTGGCTGAGGTTAAACTATGACATATGACAACATATTTACAGGAAATTTTCTTTCAATAAAACCTTAGATTCAAGATCAGACCACTTGATTTGACTGGATTCAGTCTAAATTGACCACTCCCATTAATCATCTGCTTAATTTACTATAACTTCCTATTCTCATTTATTTCAATACTCACTTTTTACTTCTCTAAATTTTCCAAAGTTCTAGTGTTTTTTGTGTGATCTCATTTCATCACAAACAATACTCAACTTTCTTGCATTTTCAGTCATGCATACCTTGTTCCATCTTAGTATCTGATCTTTTCTTTCCTATTTTTGTTTTACTATTTTCCTTTCCAAAAATCTGAAATCTCCTTAAGTTTTCCAAACACCAATAGATACCTTTACTTTACAGCATCAAGTTCTGTCAAAAATGAACACTGCTGTGAATGAAATAAATACCAAAGGAAGGGAAAATGGAGTCTAAGTAACGGAATAATCATGTTCTATTTAATTGAGGCCACACAAAATTTAAAATGTTACTTTTTTTACCTAGTTATATATGCACTATTGATTTTTTTCTTTCTTTTTTAAAACTAAATCATACTTTATTCGGAGTAAAAGAAAGCAACAATAGTTTCCTCACTCTAATGCATGAGTTTCTAGCAGACAGTGCAAAAGGCACTCAAAAGTACAAAATTAGACTATTCAATATGTAGCAAACGTACAACAGGCAGTATATTGGTGTGCTAACATGGAGATCTGAATTATTGTTTAATTATCTCATTTTTTAATTTCTCTCTATTTTTATCTGAATTAATTAATAAATTGACAGAAACTAGAAAGAGAAAACATAATAATAAAAATACAGGAGTAGTGTGACTGAATGAAGGAAGAGGAATTCAATATATGTTTTTTAATTCTATCAATAGTTATTAAAATAGTGGGATTTTACACTGAGATAGTTCCAAAAGAACTTGGCTTAGGACTAAAATTTTTTTTAGTGGGTAATTCTAAGAGAAGAGAGTAGTGAGCAGATTTGAGAACAGCCCTGCCGACACCTTAAAATGTTACTTTTTTTACCTAGTTATATATGCACTTGAGATTCCCTTGCAGCCTGTGGTGCAGCCTGTGGTGAGGCAGCTGTGCCACTGCAGCCATAGAGAGCCATGGGGGGATGCAAGGACCCCCCCAGAACCCATGGAGAGCCATGGGGGGATGCAAGGACCCCCCCAGAACCCATGGAGAGCCATGGGGGGATGCAGGGATCCCCTCACAGCCTGTAGAGAGCCATGGGGGGATGGATGCAGGGATCCCCTCACGGCCCATGGAGGAGCCCACACCAGAGTGGGTGGATGCCTGGAGGAGGCTGTGACCCTGTGGGAGACCCATGGAAAGAAGGGCTCTGCTCCCAGGCTGGAGCAGCCTGTCCTTGGAGGACTGCAGCCCATGGAGGAGTGACCCACCCACAGCAGTCTGGGNTGGAGCAGCCTGTCCTTGGAGGACTGCAGCCCGTGGAGGAGTGACCCACCCACAGCAGTCTGAGGAGGACTGTTCCCCATGGGATGGACTCACACTGCAGCACGGCACAGGGAGCTGCTGCTCCTGAGATGAGCTCACGTTGGAGAGGTTCCCAGAGAACTGTGAGAGGGACCCCAGAGTGCAGCAGGGAACAACTCCTCGCCCTGAGCAGCAAGAGAAGCCATGGGTGATGAACTGACCACAACCTCCATTCCCAGGCTCCTAGTGCTGCTGGGATGGAGGGAGACGTGGGGGAAGGTAGTTTTAAGGGCTTATTTTACTTCTCATTATCCTGAGATTATCTGATTTTGTTACTAATAAAGTCACTTAATAGCTCTAAGTTGAGCCTGTTTTGCTCTTGATGGTATTTAGTGAGGGATCTCTCTCCCAGTCCTTATATTAACCAATAAACAATCTCTTTATATTTTCCTGCCTCCCCTGTGGAGGGGAGTGAGTGAGCAGCTTTTGTGGATGCCTGGCAAGTGGCCAGGGTCAACCCACTACAATTTTGCAGTTTATTCCTTTTTGAGGATCAACCTTGCACCTGACTCAACAAGGAAAATTACTTAGCGATTTTTGACTGCAACACAGAATCACAGATTCACAGAATGGTTTGGGTTGGAGGGGATCTTAAAGACCATGTAGTTCCAACCACCTTGCCATGAGCAGGGATATCTTCCACTTGAGCAGGCTGCAAAATAGACCCATCCAACCTGGCCTTGACCAGGGATGGAGGATCCAGAACTCCTCTCGATGACCTTTTCTAGTGCCTCACTACCCTCATAATAAAGAATTACTTCCCAATATCTAATCTAACCTAATCCTACCTTCTTTCTGTTCATAACCATCACACCTTGTCCTGTCTCTACCTGCCCTTTTAAAATTTGTTCTTCAGCTTTCTTGTAGGTCCCCTTATTGTACTGGAAGGTGCTTTAAGGTCTCCTCTGACCCTTCTCTCCTCCAGCCTGAACAACTCCAATTATCACTGTATTTCCTCATAGGAGAGGTTCTCCAGCCCTCTGATCATCTTCATGGCCCTCCTCTGGACCTGCTCCAACAGGTCCATGTCCTTCCAGTCCTTAAGGGCTCCAGAGCTGGATGCATTATTCCGGCTGGGGTCTCACCAGAGGAGAGCAGAGAGGAACACACATCCTCCTCGACTTGCTAGTTGAGAAGCAAGGTCCATCTTCGCAAAATGTTCTTATATACCTGGAAAACATTATGGCTGTTTTTTATGCTTCTCTCCTGTCTCAGGAAAGAACTGGCATGATACTGTACCTATGTAGACATCGATCCTTGTAAAGTTCTTCTCATAAATGTCATGCAGAAGGCATTCTCAGTGGAGTCCATAGCATATCTCATAAATAAAAATATCTTGTAACAATATGCAGGAGTTCAAAGAAAGTAGAAAAATATTAGCAGCCACCGAATACATGCTCATTAATGTATGCACCTCCTGGATAATGTCAGGTTTTCTTGCTTTCATTATTACTATTAATAGTGATTAGTATGGATTACTTCAAAATTTGAGCAAATAACATAATAATATTGCACATAATAAAATTACATAATACTTTTTCTGATGAAAGGTCCTTGTCAGAGATTGCAAAAAGACCTGTAATCTCTTCTGTACTGCAAAAAAGGACATATTTCAGCAGGAAAAGTCTTTTTTCATAATGCACCTTCTCATTTCCCCATCATTCAGAATACGGGTATGTTTTTACACTACTAGTAATGGAAGATAGAAAACTTATCTAAATCAACTAGTCTCGTCTGATCTTTGAAACATATTTCAGTAGTATTTATAAAATTATTGGTATTTGAAACTATATTAATAATTTGGATACATACATTTATACTTCATTTTTTTTGACAACTATTAAAAGTAGTAATGCCTGTTACAATGAGAACAGAATAAGAAACTTCATCTCAAGTAGGTCAATGACAGACTGCAATGTGTGTCACCATAAGGTCTGAAATTTTGAGACTAAGTCCTGTGAATTTAAAGCTTCTACTCCAAGATTGAAGGTATTTTGCTAACAAGCAGGAGAAAGATACACAGTTATGAAACAAATATTTGTACCAAGCCGACAATATTACTGCATAAATGCCAACTTCTCTGCCTCATGTACATTAAATATGTTTTCTGGAGAAGGACATAGATAAAAACAGGAGGAGTAATCATTACTTCATGTGGCTGATCTCTCTTCTGTCACATTTGAAAGAAATACAGTTAAAATTTTGTTTCAAACTGTAGTTGAAATGGGCAGAAACACATTTCTGACTCCATGAATATTCTTTAGATTCTCTTTCTCTCACACTGAAATTTCTCCAGGATAAAATATGAGGCAAAATGAGACTAGATGTAAATGCCATATACCTGCCATTGTAAGAAAACATTTCAGTTAATTGAATTTCTAATTCTGAAACACTATAGCCCACTAAAAAATTGGAGGGTTGGAGATGGAAAGGCAGGAGACTTTGTGAAGTTAAACAAAATCATTCATCACTTCCATCACTTCTTCACTCCAAATGAAGAGCACATGAGAAGAACCACTTCAAAAGATCTTAACAGATTTTAGTCAAAATCAACACATTTCCAATAAAATGTTTCTTGATTTTTCTTTTGCCTATGTCACTTGGCAGGACAAGATTGGTCGCGAGAGGTATTTTGCTTTATTTCTAAAATCTTTCTGATAAAAAACAGTTTAAGACATTACTAAACTGTTATAGTTTCCGTCCTGTCCCAGTCCGGTGAAGATTTTTGGTCACATACCTTCCAAAATATGGGATTTTGTTGTTATATTTCCAAAACTGGAAAAAAATATTGTGGTGTAATACTACATTCGTTATCATCCTAACAACACTGGAAATTGTAAAAAACACTGTATTCTAGAGATTTGAAGGATAAATGCATAGGCTTTACTTTGTACATTTATTCATTATGGTTCCTTCCTATTTGTGTGATATCTCTATCCAATTTACATTGCCTGGTAACTTCTCAGTTGTTAAGCCGTGTCCGTAGCCCAAAGTTCTAATCATAACAATCTTATTACAGTCATCCTATTTTACTCCTATAATTTTTCTCAGAAACTGAAAACAAATCCACAGCTACATCTGAGATCTTCTAGAACAGCAATAAAATTGCAAATACAAACAAGCTCAAAAATAAAAGATTATACTATTCAATATTGTAGGATGGCTACCTTTACAATCTTATTTGAAAGAAAGTGAAAATAAGGAGAATGTGCAACATCAAATGAAACCAATCACAATGTCTTTAGTATTACGTAAAATTCTGGATCAGGAATATCCAGAAACTCATACAGTATGTTGAAAAGAGGATCCAATATGTGTGTTTATATGCTAGTTGAGAAGCTAATAAAGTAGAAGTGGGAGAAAAACAAAATCATTCATCATGTTTCTACAGTTGCCATGGTTTAACCCCAGCAAGCCATGAAGCCCCCCTCAGTCACACTTACATTCCCCCCCCCCGCCACAGTGCAACTGGGCAGAGAATGGGAATGGAAAAATCTAGAAAACTTATAGGTTGAGATAAATACAGTTTAACAGCGAAATCAAAAGGCATGTATGCAAACAAAACAAAACCAAACAGGGAATTAATCCACTGTTTCCCATGGGCAGGCAAGTGTTCAGCAATCTCCAGGACAGCAGGGCCCTGTCACATGAAACGACTACTTGGAAAGACAAACACCATCACCCTAAACACACCCCCTCCTTTTTCTCACCAAGTTATGGTCTGGAATATCCCTTTGGTCTATTGGAGTCACCTGTCCTGCCTGTGTCTCCTCCCAACCTCCCATACAGCCCCAAATTCTTCACCAGTCTGGCAGTACAAAAAGCAGAAAAGACCTTGGCTCTGTGCATGTCCTGCTCAGCAAAAGCAAAAATATGCCTGCATTATCACCACTGTGTTCAGCACACATCCAAAACACATCCCTATTCCAGCCACGGTGACGAAAATTAACTCAATGCCAGCCAAAAGCAGCAGAGCAATATTGTGGGAAATCTGTGTGAAAAAATGTCTTTGGTGAGAGCAAAAGGGAAATTAAAATGTCCTAAGTCACATGCCAGAGAGATGTTTCCTTTGATAAAGTGTAGTCTAAGCAGAGGAAATGTGTTAAGAAGGTATAACTGTAAACAGGTAGGGAGCTACATAAAGTAAAATTCAAAGGAATGAAAGAATTAGACACAAATATTAAGAGAGTTGATTTCTCTGATTGTTTTTCTACACATGCTATTGACTCTTCTGATGCAGTAATGATTGAATGCTTGGCATTTCCAAAAACATTTTTTGAAATACATCACTGCAGAGCTGTTTAATAGGCTGAAGTGCATTCGTGTTTTACCTACTAAAAGGTCAGCACTTCTTTTTCAAGCTTCTAACCTATTTTATGTCATTTTTGATTGGTGTGGACTGTTTACTTAAAGATATTCAGTTCCATAATAGCGTTACTACTGTACAGTCAGCTCAGAAATTGGAAGTAGTTGAAAATCTTGTCCTCGCTACTAACTAGTAGATAAGTTGATTTAATTTGATAACAGTGTCCAAGGACAAAAAAAGTATACAATCTATTGCAAAATTCAAGTTGTAGCAAAAGGAATTAATATCAGACAAACAATTCTTGAATATAGAGAAGAAGATGACTTAGAAAAGTGTGCACACCTGCAGGGCTATGATCTTACTGCCATCACAGAGACGTGCTAGGATGGATTCCATGACTGGAGTGTTGGAATAGAAGGAAACAGCCTCTGTAGGAAGGACTTACAGGGAAGACGAGAGGGTGTGTTGCCCTCCTTGTCAGTGACCACTGCAGTGCATGGATGTCAGAAGGGCTAACAAAGAACTTACGAGTCAGGATTAAAGTGAGGCCAGGGTCAGGTGACATTCTAGTGAAGGTCTCCTACAGGCCATGTGACTAAGAATTGAGTGGATGAAGCCCTCTATAAACTTACAGAACTGACCTACCTTTCACAGGACTTGGTGAAGTGGGAAACTTCAATCACCTTGATATCTGTAGAAGGCACAAGACAGCCAAGCATAAGCAATCCAGGAGGTTCCTGGATTGTGTAGATGACAACCTTCTTCTCAAAAAGACAGAGGAGACAATAAGGACAGGTTCCATGTAGGACCTTATTCTCACCAAGAAGAGGAGCTGGTAGGAATGTGAACTTCAAGAGCAGCCTTGGCTGCAGTGACCATGAAATGGTGTTTAGTATCCGTAGCACAGCAAGGACAGCATGCAACAAGCTCAGTGCCCTGGTGTCCAGCTGGTCCTCTTTGGGGATCAGTCTCATAGAGTACCAGGAGACAGAGCCCTGGAGGAAAGAGTGGCTCAAGAAAGCTAGTTAATATCCAAGGCTCACCTCCACCATTGGGTTTGTGGCTGTCTGATGGGAAGCTCCCACTGACTGCAAAAGAGGAAACATAACACCCATTTTTCAAAAGGGAAAACAAACAAACAAACAAACAAACAAACAACAAAAATAAATAAATAAATAAATAAAATAAAAACAAAACAAGAAACTACAAGACAGTCTCGCCTATGTGACTGGCAAGGTGCTGGAGCAGATCCTCCAGGAATCTCTTGTTATGAAACAATATAAACAATATATACCACAATGCAGTAAGAAAGAACAAGCTCAGAAAACTTCCAATTATGTCTCTATTTGTATATTCCAGATAATAAAGATGGCACAAAGAAAACTAAGGAGATGCTAGCACAAGCAGATTATAAATGAAAAGGAAAGCTGCTCTACATCTCTAATTGAATTGTATACAACCATTTCTGTTTATGTATTCATACACTCGTTATCACAGATTGAGAGATTATAAAATTTATTTAAATAAATGTTGATTTGGTTGAACTGACTGCAGTAAAGCTCTGCCCAAAGAATTTCCTTGAATGGAATATTAATGGGAATATATTTCCTGAATTTATAGCTTATGTTTGCAGAAAGTAGCAGAGGGCTGTAGAGACATGAGGAGACATAGGTTTTTAACAGTGAATATGCAGGATGATAGTGTAAAAACAACATCCCTCGGTTTTCAGGCATATAAACCACATTTATAAAAATTCTGTATTGTAAATTAGAGCTCAGAATTACAAGATTCATAAATGGAAGAGAAAGAAATAAAGATGGGACTAAGTTAGAAAACTTTAGGATTTGTGGGTTCTTGGTGTTGACTGTGAAAGGAATAGAAACTGTTCTATTCTACTGATTACATTAGGAAATGTGTTAAGATTCTTGATCATGCGCACTTTTGAATACTTAAAAATGTCACTGAAGTTGCATGACCTTTCTCTACCACCTTGTAGTAAAATATCTACTGAAAACCTAAAAAATCAAAGGTTGGGCTCAATGATCTTGGAGGTTTCTTCCAATCTTATGATTCTATGGTATGAAAAATTATGCGGATCTAAAACAGGAGAAAATAATATTTTTTTCATTTCTTGCTCTTCAGTAACTCTCTTCAATGGCCCAATAAATTACATATTATTTAAACTAATTCCTTCATTCATTACTAATAGTTTCTGTTCTACTAAAATACATCTTTCTGCAGCAAACATGGGTTTATTGCTTTAGCAGAGCGCAGAAATTAGACCAACAATATTTTAAGAATATCGTTCTAAAGTATGCCTTGAATATACCATACAATCATAGACAATTACTGCCTCTCTATTCTTATTCAGAGAAATGTTCTTCTGAGACTCTTCTGCTTTGTGAAGACACTCTGATTTTTGCTTTTCAGGAAAGCCTATTTTACACAGATTTGGAACTGAGTTTCTTCAATTGTCCCTTGTCCCTTTTATTGCTGTGGCCTTGAGGACTTCATAGCATCTCTTATATCTTGTATAGGTTGGAAATTTTAATATGCCTACTGATTTTTTATTTTAAGCACAATATCCATGTTTACACAAATATTTTCTCATAAGCATCAATAATATTTACATGAATATTTAAATTGATTTTCTGAAAACAATCTGGAAATAATTAAAGGTAGTCATAGTACTACAGATTCACTTGCAAAGACAACTCCTGAAACCAGATTTAACATAGAAGATGGGCGGAAGTAGAACTATATCTTCTGTATTGCCAATCTATATTGCTGTGGATAGGAACACTCAAAAGGACTTAAATGTAGCACAGAAGATACTGATACTGATTTCATTGTGCAAAGAGTTATTTGCGGTTAAATATCTGATGGCATATATCAACTTTAAAGGCAAATAAAAACAAGATGATGAAGGAAGGAAAAAAAAAAAAAAAAAAAGGAAGTAAGGAAGTAGAAGTATTTTTCTATCTGCTAGCTGGGAAAAAAAAAAATGGATTTCAATAGTGTGTGCTTCCGGACATCCTCACCAATGCAGCAGGGGGTTCCCTTCACCATAGCCATGATGTTCCATCAGGATGTGCTCAGTTGCCTTGTGGATTACTTGTGCTCCTTATATGAGTATCACTGCCTGGAGCACACTTTGATCAGCTGCAGATGATGCAAATGATAACTGAATATTACTGTGCAAATGTATGTATTAGATAGTGCTTTTTGTTTATTCAAATAACCATTGTTGACAACATTGCCTACTAAATTCTGGTTTCCTAGAATAAAATTATATAAACAAAGATATATGAAGCAAAGGGCAAAAAGTGGGGAGGTGCTGGGGAAGAACGACCAATATTCACATCAGTGGCAATTGTCACCCACAAGAAGCTCCATGTAACAGACATATCACACTGTCTCACTATTTTCCAGTCAGAGGCCTCAAAGCTAAGAGTGCTTTTGACTACAAATCTAAGGTAATATGTGGAGACAGGGTAAACAGGAAGAGAAAGTGTGCACAAAGTAGTCTAATACTAGAAAACTAGTATCTCAGATGAACTAGGAGTAAACATGAAGGAAAATCCAGACTTGCAATAGAAGTGGTCTGCGTATCGGTTACAAGCCTGGTTTCACAAAAAAGCAGTCAACTTTTTCTTTCTACTTCATATCTCATGTGTCTAGAAAAGTCATATTTCATATAACTTTTTTGCCCAATTTTTCTTTATCTCTACTTGTTATTTCTTCCTCTCTCTATTTCTGTTTCAGTCTGTGTTATTTCAAACTTTTTTCATCCTCCTTTCCCATGCTCTAACACCTTCAATGCTCCAGCTCTTACCCTGTTTTCCTTTCTCTTTTCCTTTAAATTCTTCCTTTTTGTTCAAACTTAATGTATGTCTCCACATTCTGATACTCACACCTTTGTACTGTGCTTAAGTTTTTCCTCTGAAATGCCAAAGATTTCTTTTTCTCTTTCCCTTAGAAAATCTTGCCTCCTTATGTCTCCACCTCCCTGTCTGCTCTTTGGCCCCTCAACCATTTTTATCTTCATTCCCCTTAAGAAACCCTGCCCTCAGCCATTCCTGTCTTTTCCCTTCTTGAACATACCCCAGTATCTAGGGATGGGGCCACTCAATTTTTGAAGTAAATTGAGGATGTTCATGTTAGTGGAGTAAAAGTCAGTTTAGACTTTGGTGAGGTTAAAGAGCAGCTACCAGTAGAAATGTGATGTATGTTTCTGGAAGGATAAAATTATACTTTTACTTTTTCAGTCTCTTTCATAGACAGTACAGGAATACAGTACGACTCTTCAGCTAAATTTTATTTTAAAGAGAGAACGGTAATATAAGTAACATATAAGTTTGCTTTTTTAACAAATCAGATTTTGAAGGTTAAAAGATTTTAAAAGCTAGTGTATCCCAATGGCCAATTTCCCAAGCCTTTGATTGTGTTATTAGGTGAAGATGGAGAAAAAAAGCTGGTGGAACATATTAAGAATATACTGAAAATGGTCTCTTGAGCAGTCAGTTTAGCTGCCCTAGAGATATCACTCTGCAGTACATGTTACAAAAAAAGCAGCATTGCCAGAACAAAAGCTGAAAATGCAGTTCTACAGGGAGACATCACTCTAAAGGCAATTCATTAGTGCCTCTGATATTTAAGTAAATAGCCTTTTATGTTCTCCCCTTCTGCACTCAGAGCCACAGAACTAGAAACAGCACACAGGAGATATGCTACTGCCCAGTACTGTAGATTTTCCCTAATGCCGTAACTCTCAGAAAAACACAGATATGGGACAACTCTTCTTTTTTTTTTTTTTTTCCCTTTTAACGGCCCTAGTAACCTACTCTCCCACTGCAGTTTTGCCAGGTATGGAATCCATATCCCTGTGGAATTATGCATGAAGCCTCAATTAAGCTCACTCAGCATTTTGCACCTAACATAGGAGACTTTTTTCCTGTAGGTTTGTGAAAACAATTATTAGGCTGATTTTCATTCAGATGCAAATGTGAAACCAGTCCAAACAGACTGTAAAGCTTGTAGGCTGCTGCTGACAGGCTGAGGAGGAATTGCAAAGTGTACAGCAAGGGAGATGGTTAAAATATGTTAAGATAGACAGTGTTGTGGTATTTCTCATTACTAAAGGTCACTGCTATGCTAGTTCATCACCATTTTTTGGAGAGAACTGCAGAAGGTTGTGTCACGGAAAGAAAAGTATTATACAGGAGACAAGAAATACTGCAACGCATTAGGCAGACAAAGAAAGCATTTAGTGATTTCAGAGTTGCATGGATATAACCTGGGGCAGAATTTGGCTCTGACTGCTCTATCTGCATATCACTTCCCAGTACCCAGTGTACTAAGTAGTGGTCTTACTTACAGGGCTGTAAATCCAGAGAATCTCTAGTGAAGACAACTGTTCCGAAACAAATCAAGGAAATCCAGATTCATGGTGCTGTAAATGAAATCACACTCTGACCTTAAGTACTTGCTCTGTCTCAGGTAACATTGTTTTTCACATCATCCTGATAAATTTTTCGTCTCAAAATACAGCTTCACTGCTTTGTGGGCTCACAGTGCTATGCTCTGACTTTTTTTTTGTTTCTTCTGGACTCTACTTTAAAGGAAAAAGACAGTCAAAGTTGCTGTAGGCATTTTTGTAGGACAAGGGTATCATGAGAAAAGAAGGCAAATTTATCTCCTTTTCGTCATTTCATCAGGGAATCATTCATTTTTTGCTGATCACTTATTTAAAACCTTTTTGACATGTAGCTGTCTTTAAAAGGTTGACCTATTTCTCACACTTCCCTCTCCAGATAACCTTCCTAGAATCCATCTTATTCCATTGTCTCTGACAATCTCAATTACAATCCTTGTTGGTCCAGACAGGATAACAAAGGCAAGAAATGCAGCACTGCAAGTCTACTGCTGCTGTCAGTATCATGCAGAGCTGAGCGGACAGAAAGCAGAATGAAATGTAACCTTTTTCTTCGTAAATATAACTTTTGAAACTAAGTTTTAGATCACTTAAATTCTGTCACTGTAAACAAAAATTATTGACCTGTTTGCCAAAGATGGTGGCAAGTTAGGTAGAGCAACAGCATCTCTTATTTTGGCAGGAGCAGTAACAGGTAGATCCATCAAGTCTCTCCAGAAAACAAATCAGTGGAAAGGATATCTCCACACCTGCTACTTCCATTACTAATGCTCTCAAAATGGTTTCACCAGCTTTCAGTGCTGCCACAGCTGCTGCTTCATGTGCTGAATGTTTTAGTCTTTGGCAGCAAGAAGCCAGATGACACTACTTATGCAATTTATATCCCTTGTGACATATACAATTAATGACAGGCCTTCTTTCCTCCCTATTACTTTTGTTGCTCTGAAGGACTACTCCAAATCTGAAGGACCTGTTTCGTGTTTATTGTTATTAATCTGAATCACAGTTGCTTCAAGACAGATCAATCAGAATCCTGTTGTATTAAGTGTCCCACATAAAGCATTTTATCCCTTTCAGAGATTAAATGTGATCCTCGGATTTTGAGCCTTTTTTTTCATGTACCTCTCATTTTTTACGTACAAATTCTTTCAGCATTGTCTAAATGCCAGCCATCAACTTCACTACTGCTTAGCTGCATTCACTGAATTGGCCTTGGTGAAAAAGCTGCTAGATTGCACATCCTTTAGAAGAGTAGATTTGCTTTTCCTCCCTGTTTATAGAGCACCAGGCATATGTGGTGTTTCAGGCTGTATCAATCATCATTGCAAAACTCAGTTCTATGCTGCTATATAATTAGCTGATGCATGCAGGTCATTACCCTACCGTTGATACCGTAGCTCCTCTCCACTTCTCTTCTTTGCAAAAACACAGGTGGAAAATGAAATGAAAGGGTTTTTGTATAGTCCCTAACCCACATGTCCAAATATTTTTGTCATATGTTTCCCTGTGCCATATAAATGTTCTTTCTTCTTAAAAACAGTGTTTCTAATTACATGTTTTTACACTTGCATGGATTTCAATTCTAGTCTTTTAAATCTGTTTAAGCTAATCCTGAATCACCAGGAGGGCAAACTTAGTAGACCATCCTAAGTCTCCTTTTACTAGTCCTCATCATTTAAGAACAGTTTCATGCTTCTCTCTCTGGATAGAAAATTCATCCACTGACAATTAGAATCATTTTTTGTGACCTCAGGGTAAGTAGGTAGTTTTAAGGTGAGACACTGTTCCTCCCAGAGACTAGCTACAATCTTTATGTGCCTAGGGAATATATTCATTTCTAATTTAGTGAACCTGCAGCAGGCCATTTCAGTGTCTGAGATACAGACCAGATATTTACACACTGGAGAGGTTTGAGGAAAGAGACAATTCCAAAGAACTCCCCATTTTCTTACTAGAGAAAGAAAACACACCAGCTATTATCATTTGAGGCATGTAAAAAATTAAGCTAAACTAACCCAGAATCATAGCATATTGGTCAAATATGAACTAGAGTCCTTATATTAAAAAAATTTTATGATACGGCAGTCACCAACTTACTCATGAGGCCAAATTGTTGTTTATGACATGATTGGACTAGAAAAGCTTGTCTACAATCATAGTCTCTGCCACAGAAATTAAAAAAATCTAAAGTACTGAGATACACAGCACCATTCCAAATCTCACAAATCATAGAATAAAGAAGAATTTTAAATGCCTTGCTGTGTATTGAATTAAGAATCACATTTTTATTGTATCAACTTGACCCTTCAATATGAATCTTATCTATGCAAATGAAAATGGTTTCCCTTGTGTTCATTATATCAACATATCAACATGCTCATTATATCAAGAATATTCTTTCTTGGTGCTTTTTATGTGTAAACTACTAAGACACATCCTGAGGGCCTGAGAATCTAATAAGATAAGATTTTAAATATTTTTTTATTTCTCCCACCTACACAATTAGAGAAAAGCAATAAAATGTCCTTTAATTAAATAACCTTTTTATAGTTTTTATAGCTTTATATTTTGTATAATCTTAGTACTATATTGTGTATAATCTTAGTAAACTTCTGCTTGATGCAGTCACTGGCAGCAAGACAGATACTTCCTTATAATCTATTTTCAACCAAATGCACACCAAGACTATTTGACTCTGTAGCAACTGACATAAACTGCAATCAGGCATCCTAATTTTTTTCTTTAATTATATTCCTGAAAAAAAATATTGAAAAATATCATTTTTTAAAATTTATTCTCCTTGTGGTCTGGGAAGTCTATTTCATTCCTTTTCAGACTGCCTAAGACACTACCTGAATATCTGATGCAAATCTGTGTACACCTTCAAAGTAGAATTTAATCTTGCTGCAGTTTGAATGTAATAAACAGGGAATATAAATACTTTTGATCATTCACATTACTCAGCATAGCTTCAGAAATTCAGCTGAACTAGAAGTCTTATTTTTTTATTATATAAAAATATTTTTCAAGTTTTTCACATTTCTATTTATCACCAAATGGAAGTGGGAAATGAGACTTTCTAAACAAGTTGAAATTATAATTTCTTAAGTGAGATTTAACAAGTCTATCTTTATACAAGATAATTACAGGTAAATATGAAGTTTCAATTTAAAATTTTAAACTCCCTCTATAAGCCGTTACACAGGTAAGATGAAGCTTGCTCAGCAAGCAGGTTTAGGCTACAGTTGGTGAGTGGCCTGCAGTAGAGATTTCACCTTCCACCACCTTCCTCTACAGCTACAATAACAAAAGTGCTAAATATTTTTTTTCCCATTTTCCAAGTATCTAATCTTTAAAAAATTAATTCCTCATATTTCAGGGTCTATAACCTGTACAGAAAAGTATTTTTAAAAGATATTTTGAAAAGCCTTAAGAAGAGAAGGATACAATAATATGTTATTGCACTTTCAAGTTAGATAAGGGTGAGTATAAGGAAAACAAAACCAGACTTTCCTAGAGGTGCACAGTGGCAGGAAGAGAGGTAACAGAAAGAAGTTACAACAAGGAAAATTATGTTTAAGTATAATTAATGATACAATGTTAATGGTAAAGGTTCTTAAATACTGGAACAGGTACTCAGAAAATGATGAAGCCTTGTTTTGAGTAGAATTGGACTAGATGGCCTCCAAGCTTCCTTCCCGATTCTTGACACTTGATCCCCTGATTCTACTTATACTCTTAAAAAGGAAATTATCTCCCCATCATTAATCTTAGTATTTGTTTGAATGAATATTGATTCTTAATTAGACCTGAGATAAACACTGAATCTTTACTCCTTCTTATTTGCTCTTTCGACAAAATCTCTGTAATCTCACATTCCACACGTATACAGCAAGGGGTGATGTTGGTCCTGTAATTAAAGGTAATTTGGGAAATTTTACATGATATATCATATTTCCAGAACATAAGAAACTGGAAAGAGTAGAAGTATCTATATGGATAAGATTTTCTATATTTGACTATACATACCAGATCATAACTTCTACTCTGCTAGTTACAATGCTGGCTCAATGGCTATAAATCTTGTCTCTATTCAGCAGTTTATTTAAAATCTGACTTTATTCAGATTTGAAGCCTGTATTCAGGCTCTATATGCTTAAGAATGTCTTTTTCTAATTAAGGTTCTTTGTAATTGAATTTTGAAGACTAAAAATACATCTTCCTTTAGAAGACAAGGTTCTTCCAGTCCACAAATTCATGTCAAAGAAAGTCTGTTCATGATATACTGTCTCAGCTGGTCCCTGTCCTACTAAAGCTACACAAGCAGAACCTTTTAACCGCAGTAAATGGGTGGGGTTCTGCATTGTTGGGAAAGGTTTACAGGTGCTAGTCCAGAAGTCAATTATTTATGCAAGATTAAATGTGTTCTGCATTAAGTGCTAGATTTTGATCAGCCCAGCTCGCTTGTACAATATCAGAGTCCAGGTATTTATGATCATTTTCCTGACCTTCCCTCACCTCCTGCCTCCAAGTAGCAATGGTATCAGCACCTGCCTTCTTACAGCTGGATTGTCTGAAGCCTGAGTTGTTTATTAGGCATAGCGTATACTTTACTAGCTCTCAAATGAGATTCCTAATTTTGGTACAAGTACCCAGAGGCCTGAAATGGAGCATATAAACTGAACACTGGTAAGGCTTTTTTTTTTGTTAGAAAAATGTTCATTTATACCCTCAAGCAAACCTGGTAATTTTCACTCCATTGGAATCATGGCAATTTTCATATTTGCCTCTATATATTTGAAATTTTTAATAATTTCTAAGTTACCAAGAAGGATATAAAATGTGTAAATACGAAAACAAATTTGGGAAGAATATTGATTTTTTTTTAATTGGTAAAACTTAGCTAATTCAAATACCAATTTGTGAATTATACAAATCTATGGTCTTGCTGCAGAGCTGGCCATGTGGGGCCATGTGAGGTTACATGTTCAATTTTTAAAGTAGAAACATGCAGTGGCCATTTAAAATTTCACTGAGAAAATCTTTAAATGTTGAGTGAAAACAACTGTAATTACTGAAACATATCCAAGCCACAGCTTCTCCCAAGACAGGACATTCTTACTCTCTGAATACGCTGCATCTTGATGAAAATCTATTCTTTTGACAACTGATATACAACTGTCCTTTGAAGCACAACTCTGCCAACTAGTGTTCTATTTTTACAACTAACCTGAGGGTTATTTCAGAATAAAGATCTTTATTTTTATGCATTCACACTGTGAAGTTTCCTGATATGTCTACCTATGGGGGTTAAATTTGTAAACCTGCTTGAGCCACCATTTTTGTGGTTTTTTTTCAGAATTTATTGCAATTGCAAATTCCCAGAGAAAAGAAACCCTGCCTCCTGGATGAAGTCCACATGAGCTCAGTTTTCCACAAATTGTGAAAAATGCTCAAGGACCAGCCCCTCAACGCTCAGTTGGTGGATTTCAGAGTGAACCCCTGCTTATTCCAGAGCTACCCTTGGAAAGGCTTCTTGCATCTTTCTTTGCAGTAGATGAAATTGGTGGTTGCCAAAATTTGGGTGCTGGCCAAGATGAGCCACAACACTCATAGTTCCTGTCAAATATAGATAGCTGTTTGTTCTCAGTGTCTGCAAGCTAGTGTGGGTGTAAAATAAAAAGACAGAAAAATAGAGCAGTATCAAATAGATTTTATCTGTTTCTACTAAAAACTCTTAGGTTGGACAAGAGAATTTTAACTGTCCTGAAGTGATTAATTTTAAAAAATATTACTGGATTTTGTTGTTTCTTCTCCAGACATATAAACCAGTACATAATAAAATAATTAACATAACCTGATATGTTTCTTTTTTCTATTTCAGCATAGACTTGATTCGTTGCTTAGATCATTTAATAAATGTTAATAAACACATAATCAGTGTTATTAGATTAATAGATTCCAAAGTTTGCTATAATGAATGGTCTATTGACAAGGGAAGAAAATAAAAGATACAGCTCTGAAAGAGATTAAAAAAAAATAAAAAAGTAAAGAAACAATTCAGCTAGGAAAAGAACAAGTTTGAAAGGTATTAAATCATGTAAAGTGTCTGATTGATCCTAACTTTTAATTCTTCTCTCAAAAAGAAAACTACAGTGAGACACGACTATCACAGTTATATTTAGACTGATAAAACCACAATGTTATTGTCTTTTTAAAAGTATTGGAATTACGTGGGCTTCTAAAGAAGCCAAGACATTTCCCATTCCAGAGCAGTGACAGGCATATATAGCACAAAAGAATCTTGGAGACAAGAGGAGAAGAAGTGAAGGAAGGAACAGCAGAAACGTTTGTTGGAAAAAGCATCCATGTAAAAAAATTTTCAATATATTGGGCTATTGTTTGAAGTAGAGTTCAAGGGACTGACTGTGTGCAGGTAAGAAGGGGTAGATGACAGCAAGGGAGAAATTCATCCATAAAATCATATGATGGACGTTACAGTGGCAAATCAAATACTCACAAGTACAAAATGAGGGAACTCAACAGTCTTTGCATCCCAAGGTCTTTTCCCTAGAGTATATGCATTATAATACATAATCACACATTGTATTTTTTTCTTCACAAGACCCCTACCCCATTGAGCAAACAGAATGGATGGTGATCAATTAAAAAAGAACAGCTATTCAATGTTTTGTTTTATCCTCATTGTTCATTTTGTGGACTTATGCCTTATCTACTGCATGCTATTCAGAGACTGCAATGAAGACAGAATTATTAATTTCCTCATGGGCTTTTCTCTGGCAGTCAGCTCCGTGATGCTCCACAAGCATTAATTTATCTTCAGAAAGTGCAGTGTGATGTGAGAGGTTACTGTTATCCCCACATTACAGAAAGGAAGCTGAACAGCGAGACAGCAGGAGACTGCTTGTTTACAGTAGGCGATTGAAGGTTTAGCAACTGATTTCTCTAATTACATAAAGTAACACTTTGCATGTTCAAGACAATATTCACATAGACTTCAGTTGTATCTGAGAATAGCCAGAATGCAGACCAACAAAAATTAGAAAAAGAGACATCAGTGCTTAGATGCTTCTATGATAGCACCGAACCGGACCCGTACAGCAGAGAAAAATCCTAAAATATCTGTTTCGTTCACATCCCAATCAGCATAAAAAAATAGATCATATGGAATGCATTCCAGATTCGCATTCCCAGCAGGTCCAGATACTGCTCTGAATAAAGCATGGGCTCCTACGGAAGATGACCTAAGTGGCCATTGAATCAAAGTGACTATGAATTTATGAGAGAATTTGGAACTGAAGTTAGAGGGTAATATGTCATTTTGTGACTTTACAATGCCTGGTTTTGCAACTACAGTAATGCTTTAAAAAGTAGGCAAATAGTTATTTCTATGGTAGCTTCTGCACTTTAAATAATTTTAAAAGGAAGCAAACAGAAACTCTTCCACATGATGATACCACATTGTCCTTTCACAGATCTAGGTGGTCTGCATGGTCTTTGGGCAGTTCCACTCATGTTACAAGTGCTCGCAACAGAGGGAATTGAAGAGGCCTGTATTAAGGGAATGAGTCAGACTTAGGCTGCTTATCACAGACCTGAAGTCTGCCAGTCTTACAGCCTTAGCCCCCAGTGAACTGACCACGTACCCTCATAAATCTATTGAATTATCTTTGCACTGAATCAGTGACTTCTTTTTTTTTGTTTGGTCCCAAAAGGATAACCTGAAGACCATACATGACACAGACTTCAACTCTGGCAAGCCTTAGCTTAGAATTCCTTAGAGTGTCAACCTTCAGTCCTGCTTGGTCCGTTCAGTCTTGCACAGGAAAATTATAATTTTTGCTATGATTATCAGATATTCTGAGGGCTTGGACTAGACTCATTAAGAACAAAAGCCTCTTAGATATAGCAGCTTGCATTTTCATATTTCTTTGTGGGCTGTTTACCACTATGCAAACCAGGGTCTTGCCTTATAATAATTAGTATTATTATCACATTTCATGTAAATTGGGACTTATCAACAAGAAAAATTTAATTTAAATTATTAAAGTCTGATGAAAAATTACAGCAGAAAAGATCTTTTTCATGAGAAAATCATGCAGCTCTAACATTAGATATTGCTGCTTATCCTGATTTTAATACACTTTCAACAGTAAAAGAAGTGATAACAGGCATTAATCAAATTTTAAATACAATAAGCAGACGTGAGGTGTAGTTCTAGAAAACTTCTGAAAGATATTGTTCAAATGCTCTTTGTCCCATAAACACACAATATTCTAAATTCATGAAAGTATAGTTCTAGTATAACCCGGATGCTAACATATTTTTTTTCAACCAAATAGAAAAGAAATCAATATTGTAGTGGCAAATTTGTATCCCCTTTATCCTAATACCGTGTTTAAAGGAAAGTTTTCTCTACTGTCTCTGTGAAATAAGGAGTAACAGCCAGATCTGTACAAACACAATTTTAGAAGTGTTCTCTAATGACCAGGGTATATGTGTATGAAATTGTTTCATAGTCAGCTCTCCCCTTCCACCTCTCCAAAACACATGAAAAAGAAAAAGCTGTAAAAAGTGTATTCAAAAGTGGAGTTCTATAATCAAGATCACAGAAAAAATAAAAAACCTCACAGCTAAGAGTTGGCAAACTGAACTACAAAACTGCTATTAATAACTGCAGAACATATCTAGTCTTAGACATATGGAATAATCTCAAACAGTTCCCTTTTACTTCTCCTTATCTAAGGATGCAGATTATCCAAACTCTAAATTTTTAGGGAGCAGTACTTTTAAGAGTATCCTAGTTGGGCTGATGATCATATATGAGAAGACGACATAAGATAAAATCTTGCATTTACTGCACTTGTGAAGCCAACTAATCCGGAGTCACATCTAACCTTACCCAGCATGCAGATGGGTAATGTAGGTGTAATTTTTTTTCTCATTCTGTCTTCTCCTCTACATAAGAATTTTAAATGTGAGTATTACAAAGCTGAAAGTCTGCATAGAAGTCAAATATGGTGTCAAGGATTTTTTTTTTAATGAGTAAGAAAATACATGTTCTCCAGATGCAAAAGAGAAAAGCAAACAACTTAGTAATATTTTACAATTATTTAAAGAGAAGGAAAGAAGGATCATAATGCATTCAGTGGGTGTTTTCAAAGTAAATCAGTAATTAAGTCAGACTAACAATTTTATACTATGTTTCTCCGATAATCATTTGTACTTGAATTCCACTGTAAAAGACCACAAGTGACAAGTGTGAGTTACTTCATTAGAGAAAATACATAACAGAATCCTATTATTATTATGTATAATTATGAATTATTATTATGTATTATTATGAATGATACTTTCATATGCCAAATAATATTTTACAAAACTTTTTGGCACTTTTGAACAGAAAAGAATACGTATTTTCTAATTTTTAAGATAAGACCCATCACATTTTTCCACAACTCCTCTTCCTCACTAACTTTTGCAAACCAAGTTGTTCCTTTTTAATGGGAGTTCAATTTGCAAGTACCTTGCTATGACATGCTCTTCTCTAGACTATATGAACACGACATTTCTAAGAGAAAATGCTGACAATCTTGTCAAAGATTCTACCTCTCTGCAGTAGCACTTTGTCCCTCCCTTTGTAGCACTTTGTCCCTCAGAGGTAGTTGAGAAAATACACCAAATCACTCCAAATTAACCTATGTTGCACAAGTACACTATCACTGAATTGATGTGACACGTGCTGTTTTGCAGGGATTATTAGAGCAATATGGTTTTGTAAAGAATTCCCTCAGCTTGTACTGGATTCTATTTTGTTTCATTTTATAGTCATAATTTAGTCTCAACTGCCTCTTGTATTTCCCTGCCTTCAAAATTTTAATTTTTCTTTTTACTTTTAAAAAGAAGAAACTTAGTAGCAAGTAAAGCTAAGGGATTGCTATTCTTAACCTCAGTATTATACTGTGCAAAAGACATCGTGGCAAAAAATTGAAGTTGCCAAACTGAAGTAGACAGAGCACAGATTTAGCTTAGAAACCTTCCCGCTGCTGAGTGCAGTGACTAACGTCAACATAAGCAGAGGCCCAGATCTGTATCTTACACATGCATCATCTTACTGGCTGCTTTCATCAAGACCTACGTGGGGTTTGATCTTGACCAGAAATTCTATTTCGGCTGTAAAAAATCTGTTTGCAATTTATATTTTGTTAAAACAAATTTATCAAATCAAATGATTGAGCAAAGCTCTAATATCTATAAATTAAAAATCAGAATAAAACATAGATTTCTATATCAGATCTTCTTTTATGAGCATCTTTAAAGCACAGAACATCACATTAACTCATTCAATCATCCATGCTATGGCACAGCTCTATATTTCCTTCCAGAAGGATAGTTTATGGTTTGAGAAACCTTTTCCTTCACAAAATGAGCAAGGACACAAGAAACCTAATACATCTCTCATTGAAAAATAGCATTCCTTCTAAGAAAATAAGTGGTGTCATTTTTGAAAACTGATCCATATTTCTCTAGTAAAAAAACATTTAGCCCTTCAGAGGAAAGGAAGGGCCAGGTTCGCTGACAGACTTTGTCCTTCCTGTCACCAGGTTTTGCTACACTTTTCTCTGCTGAGTTCCAACTGTTGTGCTTGTGAGCTGCTGATGTCAAGAGAGTATATGGCATGAGCTGTTACAAAGTAAACAGGATATCCTAAATCACTAGAAAAGAGCGGGGGAAAGTACATGTAATAAGCATGTTGTTCTCTGCTTTCCATGACAACCCTGTGCTGCTGTACAGATAAGCCAAGACATATGGCAGTTCTAATCAAGTTTTCTTGCATTAGAGAAGCTTTTCAAAGTCAGCTAGGAAACATTACAATACCTTCCCAAAACCTTAACTCCATTCTGTTGTTGGGCTTTTTTTTTTTCTATTTGGGTTCTAAGATAAATTACAATGTAAATGTTAAAATTTTTTTTGTTTACCTTGTTTATAATTATTCCTCTTCCTTATTGTACTTCAAACCAATTGTGTAGAATCAAATTAAAAACATACACCTTGAAGTACAACTGCGGTTACTCTGGTGGTATCTTGATGAAAATCCCAAACTAATCATCTGTTCTTACAGAAATACAGGCCTGTGTTTTACAATACTTCCCATGATCTCTTTCATGTGCATTCATGCTTCTTTTATTTTCACTTATTTGCTTTTTTCCTTATTTTCCTTATTTTCTTGTTGCAACATGTTACTGTAGTCTCTGACCTAACACAGTGTACATTGGAAATTACTCTTCTTTGAGAACCACCATAGATAATGAAAGATTGAAATTAGATCCTTCCTCAGCTTTCACTTTCCATTCAGTTCACTCAGGCTGTCTTCAGAAGTTGTAGAAGTCTTAGTGGTTCTCCACTGGACTCGTTCCAGTTTACATATTCCTCTTTTGCACCAAAAGCTCTGAACTAGACACAATACTCTAGATGAAGCCTTCTAAGTGCCAAGTAGAAGGGAATAAATATTTTACGTTATTTTATTCCATTCTCTTAGTAATGCAGCCCAACATATGATTACTTTTCATCAGCATAAACTGAAACTAGTGATGGCTTATTTGCAATTTTTTCCCCCATGACTCTCAGAACATTTTCTACAGTGATATATTCTATCAAGTCATTGGCACGCCTGTGTTAGTGTAAGGATTTATTTTATCCCATGTGCTGGGTATTTTTCCTTGCTGAACCTTATGCAATTCCTGCCAGCCCATTCCTCCATCTTGTCAAGGGCCTTCTGACAGCTTTTTCCTCCAGAGAATCAATGGCTCTCCTCAGTGCAGTGTATCTGTGAGCATGCTGAATTCCCTCCCATGATCCAGATCATTGCTGAATGTGTTAGATATCAGTGACCTGGTACCATCCTTTGAGGATGAAGAGCTGTCTGTCAGACTTTGAATCATCAATCACTGTTTTCTGAGTTAAATAATGCAGGAAATTACCTCATTAAAGGGGTAATTGTTTGAATGGGTCTAGGATTTTCTATGACACACAGGGAGAAGAGTATTTTCAGATTGTGTAAAACTGATTCTGGCATGTTTTAGGGAGATTGTGGTGATGTGGAAGTCTCCTTATGTGAAGTTTCCCAATGGTGGGTATGGGAGGGATCAAGGGGACTGAGAAGGAACAAGCAGGGGAAAAAAACAGTTATATAGAAGTCAGTTAAGGAGGAACAGGCTGCCTGTCAGTATGTTTTTCTATCTAAACCATGCATTTATCATATTCCCATTAAATCATGTTTCTAAATATTTTCTCTGATTTACTCCATGTTCCGAGTGAGTAAATGTGAATGACAACAAGTTTCTAGCTGAATGGGGAAAAAAATAAGTGGCCTGACTGCAAGCAACTGAAGTGGAAATACAAAGCTCAGGGGCTTTTAGACCCAAGTACCAGAAATCAGAGACCAGAGATTTAAGAGTTACCCATTTATCCAGTGGCTATCTCAAGTTAGCTGGAGATATCTAAACTGTGTAAGTTTGTGTGATGTCTGACTACCAGCACTTAGAGTGGGACTACAGTTTCAAGGGGCTTATAGGTCCCAGAAGAGATCAGGAGACATAGGAGTCATTATACCTGAAATCTTCAAGACCATCCACTTACAGTAATACATAGCAGCTGTTTATATATTTCACTGATGACTTCAATGTTAATCCATCAGAGTGGAGGACAGGGATCAGGCCTTCCATGTTCATGTGATTGCTGTGTGCATTTATGTGTGTGAGGGTGAAGGTAATGTTCAGGCTGTGTTATGCTGCATGGCTGCTGTGTGCATGTGCTGGGTGTGTGTACGTACCTGCTTTTGGAGGACACCTACTCAGCCTTGCTACTACAGAACTGCTGCAGCCTCACATATGTCAGGCTGTATGATTCAGCAACTTTCTACGGTACTTAGGGTTTGGCTGACCAGTCTTTGTCCCCTCCATCTTCCTCCTTGCCTTGAAACTCTATTTTCCAATTATTTGGGAACTCTCTGATTGTTCATGGCCCTTCAAATCATAAGAGGGGCCTCCCAATCACATCAGCCAGATCTACCAGCCCACTCCAGGACATGCAGTTTGATCCCAGGGATGTGTATACATGCAATTAGACATGACACCCGACAGCTTTCTCACCACTGCAAGTAATATGTTTTCCTCAAACTCTGCAACTAGATGCAGCAACTTGGGAGGCATGAAAGGAAACCTTGTCAGTAAAGCCAAATAAAAGAAGGCATTAGATGGACTTCTCACTGGCACTACACCACCAAAACCACTCAGGAACCACATTTTGATTGATCTTTCCCTTGGTGCCACTGTAAATGTAAATGCTTCTAGCCACCCTTCACATACTAGGTTGTGCTCTGCTTATTTGCAAGCAGAATATTTAAAATAGATTTACCATCATGCTTTGTAGGTAACAATGTAAATGTTTGTAATAGAAAATGCCCAAGTACAGTTTTAACTTCAGCTATGCTGGGATTTTGTTTGTTTGGGGATTTTTTCTGACAAGAGATATTTAATTTCTAATGCCAGGAGATGTGCAGAGGGAAATAAAATGGTCAGACCCAATTATTTCCTTACACACAAAGTAAAAAGATAGGATTCTTCATGACGTCCTAGAGTTAACTTAGCCAGGGATGAAACAAGGAGTCAAGTGATATTATGGTTCAAAAGGAGAACTGGACCAGCATTTGGAAGACAGATATTTTATAAGTTGCTAAACACTCTAATCTCTCTAGATTCAGGAAATGCTGTGTGCTGAGAACAGTTGGAGAGAAGCTGTCATGAATGTTTGAACTCTTCTTATTTCTCCCCAGATTCTACTTAAGACTACCACTGGGATCCTGAACTGGACAGATCATGGATCTGAACTGGTGTGTGCTTCTGTATGTTGCAGGTCTGTATAATTCATCCCTAGAATTATATTTGATTGTTTGCCTACCAACAGTGAGCAACTCTTAGCATCCTCAGAGCACTAACCCAGCATTATTTCCCCATTCAGTAATTAATTTTCACAGTTCTGATTTGTGAACAGAATTACACTCATCCTCTTTTAATCATCCTGACTGTATAGGACAGAATGGAAAACATGAATGCAGGAAAAAATATGCAATCTGATTTTGAATATATGCAAAAATCAGATGTTTAGAATAAAAATATGCAGTGTTTGGATAATGCTTTCAGATTTTCAGATTCAGAAGATTGCATTTCTAAGAATAAAAATGCATCAAAAAGATACTAAACCTATAATAAGTGTTTATGGTAAAATCTGATTACTTAAGAGATTATGCATCAAATGCTTTTTAGAAGGCCTATACTTCTCTCAATATATGTGCTTTCTTTGGTATTTTCTACTTCTTGAAATATTTTTTCTATTGTTGTTCAATGAATATGGTTGCATGAAACAAATGCTTCTTTATAAAGGGAAAGCCTTTCAATGTTCAGGAGTTTCTGAATAAAAATGCTAAATAATTAATGAACTATTCAAATTAATGTTTGCAAATATATTAGTTATGAGTTCTGACATAATGCACTCTCAGATATCTGATAATGGCAATCTAGAATTCTTTGCAGTGATCTCAGTTTACCACTGGATTACAAGACCTTTTGCACACTGACTCATTGGATCTGTTACTTGCAAATTCTAGTTTATCTTTGACTATTAAAATAGAAAAGCAGAAGAAAGAGAAGTATGTGTCTCTTATCAGTTTAGAATGACATAAGCACCTCTCTTTACATAGGAGGTTAAGCTGTTGAATTCTAAAGGATTTGTAGGTGAACCTTCTTTAAGTAGAAGATAAAGAAAATTAAAGTAATCCATGTGTAAACGAGAAAAATATTCTGAGAACATATGGAGATAAAATCCATCCAATATATAGCCTGTACTGAAACTAGATTACAGGAAGTACTTACGTCTTACTATTTTTCTCTATAGTTTTCCTCAATTCAGGAAACAATTCTTTGTTTCTTGCAGTTTCTTTCTCTTACAGTGAAGAACCACATCTTCTAGTCTTTCAGGAAGCTCTATGTACCCTTCTAGGCTTCAACATGAGCAAAAAAAGGCAAGCACATTCAAAATCATAACACTTTCATTTGTCTAGGAATAGAAAAGGTGTCTTGGGAAATACAATTGAAAACACCATTTCACAGTTCTGATGTGAATTTGTGTGCTACTTTGCATGCATTCTCACACAATTTTGGGATTCACAGCAAGATTGTGCTCTGCTTATTTGCAAGCAGAATATTTAAAATAGATTTACCATCATGCTTTGTAGGTAACAATGTAAATATTTGTAATACAAAAAGCCTGAGTACATGCCTGTACTTTATCTCACAACAGCAAAGATCAGAGCATGCTCGTGTATGCATTTAAAATATTCTTTCATTGTGCCAGTTGCTGATGCTGACTGATTCATTGCAGAGGGGAAAAAAAAAAAACAGCACCCTATCCCAAATTCACAGATCCTGGCCATATCGTGTCTTAGCAGTTATAGTAGTAAATTTGCAGAAACTGGCACAAATGCTGTCTTACAAAGAAATCTATGGGTGTTTATTATGCCTTGAATGAGAATTAAATGCCACTTGCTGTAATCTAATATACCTCAGAAAAAAAACAGCTCTTAGGAAGTATCTCCATGAGCCAGAGATAAAAGTTATCATTAGATGCAGGCTGTATCAACCTTCAGTTAAAAGAATGGGCTTTTCCAGAAGCAGAGATTACTTTCCCTTCACCCCTTTTCAAAATCCTTATCATGGTTAGGCATATATCAAAATAACCAGGGAATCCTTTCCATAGAGCTGAGGATATGTTAAAGAAATAGCAGGCTGTAAAATTTCACAGATTTAACTCTCACAAAATGTAATTAAACCTGTGTTTGTCTATCTGAAAACAAAACAAAACAAAACAAAACAAAAACCAGCAACAACAAGACATTTCTATCTCAATAATAGCTTTCAAGTGATCAAGACCTATATCTTTATGTTCACATCATTTTGAAACAGAAGCAGAGATGGAGTTCCATTATTCACTACAAAAAAAGAAACCTCAAACCATGAAAAAAAGGAATGTTGTCTGTACTGGATCAGTCTTGCACTGAACACTGTGCTATAGAATTTAATTTGTCTTAGATCAATAGTTTCATTTGAACTTTCTCAAAGACTGCAGCTCTTTTCTCTGTGTTTTTGTGTGAACCTCTTTCTAAACTAATTATGTAGGACATTTGGCCACAATCCTAAAATAAGGTCCCAGAATCAACACCAGGATCTGCTTGTAGTCTCATGGCCATTACCTTTCTTGTTCTACAAGAAATCTAATATGATTCTGATTTATATTTATCTTATAGGAAACTTTCTAAAGAAGGGCATGGTAAATATGCAAGAAAAGCCTGCTGTGACAGTTTTACCTTATTTGGTTAGCATCTATGAATAAATAAACAGCTGAGCTGGTGCCACCTTTTATAGCTATTCTTTTTCTCAGCTGGATGTTAAAAGATTATCTCTTTTCTCAGAGCTTTTCCTTTTTATGTGCTCTAGACCTGAATTAACAGGTCATTATTTCATGGGGTATTTTTAGGCTGATGTTACAATACAGGAATTGCACAGGCCAGCACACACATTTCAAGGCTTTTATTTTGGGTGTTTTCAGAGAGAAACAGCCTTGACTGTGATGTGGCATTAGTGTAATATTATTATAAATAAAAGTGCAGATAAATAAAACAATGTGGCTGATGCAGACTTTGAAAAGAGATATAAAGTGGCCATTGTTTATTGCTCCATCGGAATGCCCTCTAATGTGAATTTAACAACTAAGGTTTCAGTAAACACCAGTAAGACTTCTGCTTAACTTCCACATTTATCAGTGGTACATGAACTTGATTTAAGCAGTTGTAATTTGTCAAGAATTCTTGTGCAAAACAAAAATCAGGTCAAAGTAAGCAAAACAGATGATGAGAACACTGTGCCTTAAGGGCAATGCACATGTTAATTAATTTTAACTTTGCTTCTAAGTCTAATTATTTGTATTAAGATGTCCAGCTCATCAGTAAAACAAAAATAGCAATTATCAGTAAAGGTTTTATAATTTTATGATTATAAATGCTGTCAGGGAATCTCCCTTAAAAGTGAGTGAACAAATTGTGTGGAATGACACCAGACTCAATGTAATCCTTGAGTTCATTGGAATTGAAGGTAGGCCTAAGAGAAACAGAACCATTCCTATTAAGTATTTCCCTGTAAGCTTCAAAAGGACTCAGGGTCCAACAGGACTTTATCCCGTTATAATTTTAGGTCAAGAAACCAGCAGATGTTTATGAAGTAACTAAAAAGTGTGGGGGTTTTTTGGTTGGTTGTGTTTTTTCATTTGTTTTGTTTTTTGTTGGGGTTTTCTTGGTTAGTTGGTTGGCTGGTTGACTTGGTTGTGTTTTTTTGTTGGTTTTTCATTTGTTTGTTTGGATTTTTGTTTGTTTTTTTTTGTTTGGTGTTTTTGTTTTTTGGGGTTTTACTTGTGGCCAAGGGAAATACTGTCAGGAGAAAAATATGCAGAGTGGCTTTGGGACAATAACATCTCAGCATTGTTACTATTTCTCTTCCAGTACTGAAAGGCCCATGCATTTTGGATATAAAAGGAAGAAGTTGTAAGTTTTCTTCAGGAATGATAACAAGCTGAGGAATGGTGAAAATTCAGAAGGGAAGATGGCAGTAGGCAAACTAGCTAAAATCTGATTATTTTATTAAGTGTCTCTAAGTCTTCCAATAATTTCTTCTTCCAAGTTTTTGCATGTACTAGTTCCACAGTGAAAGAAATACATTCACTGGAAGAAATGTTAAACATTGATATTTCTATTGATTTAATCCTTCTAAAAGTAGCCAATAATAATATCCCCAGCTGGACTGCAGTGGAACACCAATTTTGATTGTAGATCTGTTTGGAGTGTTTTAATAGCTTTTACTCAGGGTTGATTAGAATAGCACTCTTACAAAAAAGGTAAAAGGGCACAGATATTTTTGGATTTTCTGGGCTCATTTACAGGTGCCAGAGCCTAGGGATGAGTCCTTTAACTCAAAACACTGTGGGCTAGGCAGATGAAAGAGAAACAAGTAGATTTCCTCACTTTTCAGTAGTGTTTTGGGTTTAGTTGATGTGAACTACTGAGTAAACCTATTTACAGTAGTGCATGAAATCACTTTTCATTGAATATGAACATATATGTTACTTCCTGAAGCATATTTGGAAAGGAACATTAAGTCTCATTAATTGTCTTTGGGTGACAAGTATCTTTCTTTGGAATTGTGATTGCTTTCATGAATTTGAAATTGTACCCAAATGTACCTTCATACGAAATGAAGAATTTGCATTTTTTTGTGTAAAATCAATTCTTATTTTTACAAGATCTATTAATTTTAGCAAGTATGTTAATAATGACAAGTACAAAAGTAATGTGTACAAAATAACAAAAATAATGGTTTGGGGAAACAAAAGTAACTTATTACTAATAGACTTGGAACACAGAAGGTATGTTTTACTCATTATGGAAAATTAGAGATTTCTTAATTTTCTTTTTATACTCAAGAAGACCAAAACAAGATTTTCAGCAATTGCCAGGGAACTAGAAGACAAGAAATACCAAATCTCTTTTGGCCTCCTGCTTATCATTGGAAGAAAATATGCACCAAGGATCAGCTGAGTAAAAGACGTCACACAGACAGTCCTGATTATTGGTTTAGTCTGAGTAGATATTTATTATATATTTTATTTAGTTTTACTTATTATTTTGGTATATTAAAAGGACTTATTTGACTGCTGTCACTAACACTACATCATAAGATACAGGTTGAACCATGCTAGGGTTGTTATGAGTCCTTTTAATTTCTGCATATGAAAAGAACATGAAATTATTTCTTTTTAAGCTGTCAAGAATATACCAAAAATGTCATCACCCCACTGCCTACATACCATGGAGACTATTTAACACTGTAGGGAGGAGAAAGTAATAGAATATTGCATTAATTGTTCTTGCTGTTATTCAACCATGAGGAAGTCTGAAACACTTGGAAAGATATGACTGGTCCCACTTGGATAATACTGTAGTTTTACTAGTAAGAGCTAAGGCAAGGGACCAAAAAAGACCATGAGCATCAGAAGCATCTAAAACTGAAATTAGAGGGGAGACAAAAAGCAGGCTAGCAGCCTGCTCACACAGAACTGCTTCCAGGTCTTGTGCAATCATGTTATAGCCGTTATATATTATGTAACTTTTATTTAATCTCAATAGTCTTTTATTGGTAAAACAATCCTGTTGAAAAATAATTAAGGTGAAATACCATAAACCCTTGCTTCATTTAAACCTTATTTTAAGTTTTTTTCAGTCTTCCTTGAAGGCCAGTATGCATTTATTTACCTGTCAAACTGCAAGAGCTGGTTTGCAATAAGAGAGACATGAATGAGAAGAGATTGATGAAGGAAAAAGGTCAGTTTCTCTATAAGTATTATTAACAGAGAGAAGTAAGAACAAAGAAAATTAAGTTTATGTCACATAGCAAATAAAACTGCAAAGTGAACATTTTCATATAAGGCTAGCAAAAAAAAAAGTATGTATTAAGGTATATTTAACTTTATTTTCTGTGTTATTATTTTTACAGCACAGCAGTACTTCAGAATTGTGTTTGAGGTACTGGCCTACAACATTTGACCACACTTACAGTACAAGTGTAAAATCAATTTTCTGCACTCCCATTTATCTCAGTACTGATTTTAGCTGGCTCTCTAACAGAATGACTTTACTGGAGAGGTTATTTTACTTCAGAGTGGCATTTCAGAAGCCTTAAATGATCTGAAGAGATGGCATGTGACCTTTAGGAATATTTTTAACTCTGAAAGAAGAGTTATTTAACCCTGTGTGGTTATATAAACATAAGTCGCTCACTTTTCCCTTTGTGCATCTCAAAATATGTCTGACATTGACTTGTTTCAGCATAACTGACTGTTGACCATACTGTTCATAATTTTTTAACAGAAGCTGAGGATAAAAATAGATTGAAGGTACTTATCTGCTGCTTTTTGGGGGGAATATTTTGAGAAGATCAATTCCTTTCATTTATAATTGTGCAAGTCACATCTCTAGATTCTCAAACTTTATGATATTTTTATCATTGTTACAAATATAGTGCTGATGTCTGTCCAAATGAAATTTTAAAAAAAGGTCTTGAATTGCACATGTTGCTGATTAGTAACTCTAGTTTAGAACAAAAAGGGAAGAAATCAGAAATTCTTGATTATACTACTATACTCTATCAATCAAAACAATCACCTGTCCTTTAAAATACCTACTCAGACAAATAAGTGGCTCAAAAATAAATTCAGATCATGACGAATGTCTTAAAGCACCTGATAACACTAGAGATCAATATCTAATTAACCCAGAGCAATGCTCTATTACAAAATTGGCTACCTAGCATAATGTAATGGACAGCAAAACAAAAAGAAATATAAGCAAGTACTGGGTGCATATGAGAGAAATATAAAGGAAGAAAATATGTCATCATGCACAAAGTTTCTTAATAACAGGGCTAACAATCCACCAGATTTTTGACAAAAGGAAGCCCTGAAGATTCCAAAGCAATGTAGAAGCTGACCACAGCCATGTGAGAATTCCCAAGAAGTCCATACAGTACTCCCCCTGTACCTTTTCATACAGAAGAAATGAAACCTCTATAACAAATGGGATAGCTAAAGAGAAGTCTTTCTCTTTACAGTAATGTAACTATAGAACTAATAAGTTTTCTTATACATAGTTCCTAATTTAATTCTCAGTTTTATCAGACTACAACAAATTTCATAGATGCTCTGATGTGATAGAACACAAAGATATTAAATGTATCATCATTCCTAGTTTAGAGGTTTTGTGGTCTAGTCCTCACTTATGTCATATTTAAGTTGTAGCTTGGCTGAGCAATTCAGACTTCAGAGTTTTAGAGAACTAATATAGGCCCTGAACTAGGACACTTAATTCTATCCATAGCAACTACAAAAGAAGGACTGCTCCAAGGGCTAACTCAGGAGTTTAACTAGTTCACTGTGAAGAACTGTTCTCTGGGGTTTCCCCTAGGCACCTGGGTATGAGACAGGTTTCCTGAGAGACAGCTGAGTTGCATGAGTTGCAACCCAGTAGCTATGCTGTACAAATGTCTTTACATTTTTTGACCCAAGTATGAACTGAACTAAGTCAAAGTGGGTTTCCAAGGTGATACTTTATTTTGAATTTATTTTCTTACCCTACAGAACACAAATTTTCATTTTCCTAAAGGAAGAGAAATCTGCAGTTATAAGTGTTGCTGAGTTAGTGTCCCCTATGCAGGAATTTTCCTTAATTGATGTAGTACTTTCAGCCTTACATCTTAAGTTCAAAAGATACTTTCTGTAAGTAAAACCTCATTTAGGTAAAATACATAGCACATAACAGAACTACTCCCATGCTAATGTTTTTTCATAATATAGTCAGGACCCACTCTAATATCATTAGGTTTCATTTCATTTCCTCTCCTAACAGGAAATATGTCACAGAGCATCACACTGGTATTTAGAAAACTAAATGCAAATTTAAATACTTTCAGGGGTACTTTTCTCATTTTTCTTGTGTCAATACTGTCCTTTTATGCTACAAGCTCTCTTCTATCTAATGAAAAAAAAAAATTAAAGTCTCGACATATGCTTTCTCCAATGTGGTATTTCCATTATTTCCTTCCTCTTAGCCATCCAACCTTTTTCTTCTCAACATCATCATCCTATGTGAAAGAAAATCTTTTTTTTTTCATTTATTTCTGTGCTCTAATTGTCTTCAGTCTTGATCTTATAATTTGTGTAATGCCTTCAATTCTTACACTTAATTTTATATATTTCCCATTTTCTACTTTTCTACAAAATAATACTAAAAAACCTTTTGTTTTCTGATTTATTTACCATTGGCATATTACAATTTTACTTTTAGTTATCTAGACTGCAGTGTTTATGTTGATCTACCTGTTTTTTCCTCAGAATCTCTTTTGAGTTAAGCATATATTTGCTATACGTCTCTATTAGGGAGAAAAAAACCCACGAACTGTTATGAGACATCAGAATGTGTTAAATGATACATGATAAGGTACTTCTAAATTCTGGGAAAAAGTGGGAATGTGATCAAATTATGAAGATCTGTATCCTATTCTACAAGTTCATGACATTTTGGTAAGTAATAGACATTTTAGCAATTACACATTTAAATGCCTTTTCAAAGTGGCCCATGAAGCTCAGCTTGGGTCAAGGAATATCTGACATTTTACAGGGCATCCTAAAAGAAGTTCAGAAAATTTTGGTGAGATTGCCCACCTTAAAAATTAGATTTTAATTTATGAATCTTGCTGAATAGTGATTGCAACAGTTTAAAACAAAGGTCCCACTAGTCCAGCAATCATTCTCTATTAGCGTAGAAATGTGATTGCCCAAGAAAAGCATAAAAATTGGTTAACAGAATATGGTATCTACTCCTAAGTGTTTGCTCCCTTACTGAGTACCTGCAATACAGTAACTACCTGAGCTAGAAATAGCCAGGAGACTGTTTTACATCCTCTGTGCACACCTGTGCACTTGTACATTTTCTCTTGAAGCAATATAATAAACTTGCATTTACAACATATTCTGGTAAAGAATTCCCTTTCTCCAATATATATGACTTAAATTACCCCTACTACTGCCACAATATCCAAATTCGCTTTGAATCTGAAATTCAGATCCAAGAGACTTGCCAAGCATCTGAAAGTTTGTTTAAGAAGGTCCTTGATTTTTGAGGCATGGGCATTAATTTATCTATGTTGCTGTCTGTCGGACTATAGACATTATGGCTTGACAAGAAAACAATTGATTTTGGAATTGGTGATGTCCTCTCCACTCTACCAATGCTCCTCTAGTAGCTACAGTAGCATGCACCAAATGAATATTTTCTGCAGAACAAAAGTGTATTTACCCAACAAGCACCATATTACCATATCACTGAACTTCACAGACAGACTCTTGTTATTCACTGTCCCTTCCAGATGGCTCAGCAAGGGGCTTTAAAATATGTAGACTAGCCTGTGTTCCCCATTCATTCTGCCAGCTTCCATGGGTATGTGAATTGGATGTGCCAATTTATTTCAGATGCAAAAGTATCAGCATTATGCTTTGTCTTCTTTTTTTATCGCACTACATTACGTGCAAATACAACTTGGGAAAAGTTACATTTTTTATTTTCTTTTTTTTTGTTGTTGGTAGAGAAAGGCTCTCATGAAGTAGACGAGTATTTAAACTGAAAAATTCTTATCAGTTTAGCCAAAGCTCAAGTCTTTACCTATTAGTAGGACAGGCAGACTCTTATATAATCTGGTACTGCAGTTCCTGGTCACCATCTCAGCAGCTCTATGTTACCTTCATTCAAATATTTTACGGTTTAAAAAGTTAGAGGTAACATGGTCGTGCTACCTTCTTCTTCAGTAATTCAAATAATATATCAACTGGGCAATATTCACCAGGAACAAGTTATGTGTTAAATTTCTGACCTGCAAAATTTTTAAATTCCAGATATCAGTTCTTTAAGTTGGTAGAAGGCAGAAATAGAAAACTATTTTCAGTTTCTCCAACGCTTCTTTGTAAGTGTTGGAGAATGTGGCAATAGATGTTTTATGCTAGCCTTGAAGCTTGGTAAGTCATAGATACAAACTTTTAAAATGGTGGCCCAAAATGCTGATTCAGCACACTTAACCAGACATACCTAAAGCTAAATTAACCTAAAACCCTACCCTAAACCTAGACTCTGAACCCCTTAGTTAACTATCATTCTCTCCTTAGTTAACTATCAAGCTCTCCACATGCCTAAACTTAGGCACTCAACATTTTCTTTAATACCCCACTGGAGAATTAAGTGCCTGTCTCCATTACTATCCAGAGTTTAGATATCAGAGGGGCAACAACTTTTTGCTTAACAGCCCAGGGTTTGTATCTGCTGCCAGGATTCTGGTCTTAGGGACAGCCCCTCACCAGAGGAATGTCAAAGTCTTGAGGAGGAAGAAGATCAAAGGGCAGCAGATGGAGAAGGAGTCACAGTTTTTTTTTACACATTGAACAGCCACAGAAGCCACAGTTAGTTATAAAAAGTCAGACAGCAAGCAAGCAAACACAAATATTAGTCTAGGAAGAAGGACAAGGGAAGAGTTCCAGATCTGTGACCTATTTCCAGGAACTGGTCTTTCTTTTATCCAGTGACTGTGAAATCAAATATAGGAACATGCTGGCACTCCTATGGCACAACCTAATCCTAACCACACTAAGTCATAGTTAAATATATGAATTTGTACAACATTAATCACAGTATGATTTTTGTGCCTGCAAAAATCACTTTGCGGCTCAGAAAGCATTATTCTGACCACATGGTACAACCAACCTCATTTTCTGTCCCTTTCTGTCACACTAGGTCAGGCTGATTTTCATATAAAGCCATATGTCAGAGCCCAGTGAAGTAATGAAGTATTTTGGGAAATATTTCTCTTAAGCCTAACTGGATTTGGTTCCTCCCTCCCATAAAACATGAATAACAGGAATAAATCATTAATAATAATAAAAAAATCAGCTATATCTATGAAAATATGTCAAACTGTGTATGCTCACTTCATTAAAAAAATGCAGATCTAGACATATTTGCCTAATTCTACATATCTGAAAACACTCTTCCAGAATTAATGCTAGCTTTGTTTGTTGGCAGAAATATAGCTATTGGGCATTTTTTGCACTACACACATAGGTAAATTATATTAAATAATTTGCAACAGTTGATAATTTTTTCATTAGCATTTTGCATTGCCTCTGCTTCTTCCATGTATTGTAGTCACACATTTTTAAGCACAAATAATTCTGAAAACACTGGCTAACTGAAATGACCTGAATAATGACCAAGTCAATAGCGTGAACTAAATAATTGTTCAATTTAGCATGTATTTCTATTTAGGCCCCTCAATCAATAAGATATCTGTGATTTAAAAAAAAATAAAAAGAAAATGAAAAAATCATCTACCTCATAGGTAATGAAAATGGAAGTCCTACTAGACATGTCTAGAGTTGCATTATCAGGGTCACTAAGAAATCTACTTGACTTGTGCAATAACCTTGAAATATTTTATTTGGCACCTTTCCACTGTTCATTGTTTTTCAAACAAAACAAACAAAAAAAGAAAAGACCCTTAAGGTCTCCACTCAGAAAAATATTGCATTGTCAGTGGGTATGGACTTACCTTAACAATTGTCTTAATTTATCCTATGTATTAAATTGGGTTTCCTAGAATGTAAGAGTCTAAATGTTAATTTCCCCAGTTGGTGAGGAAAGAGGGAGTGGTTCTTCAAAGGACAGTTCAGAGAAATTATCATGGGACAGATTCAGTTCCTTGTGAAGTTGCCTGTCTCTTTCTGTGGAATCATGGAATCATTCAGGCTGGAAAAGACTGCTGAGTCCAGCCTTTGACCGAACCAACACTATCATCAACTAAACCACAGCACTAAGCGCCACATCCTGTTATTTCCTGACCACTTTGAGGAATGGTCAAGAGTTTTCTGGGCAGTCCATTCCAATGCTTGACAACCCTTTCAGAGTAGGAATTCTTTCTGAATTGACTATGATTGATTATAGAGGAAGCCTGAACAGCTGGCTTAAATTAAATGTCCAGCTGGGAAATTTTAGAGACAGGAGAGGTGAGTCCTAGTCCAGGTACAGCTATGGGACTGAGAGTCCTCATTTTACATCCCGTCCCATTGGCCCTTAGCTCCAACAGGAATTGTACTGACGTTATATTGGTACTGATCAGAATGAGTTAGTAGATCAGAATTCGGGCTGTTTAAAAATTGTTGCGGAGGAGTCCTTGGGAAAACTCTAGTTTTGTACAGGTCAGTAGCAGTTCTTGCCTGATAGTTCCAAGAGGCAATGCAGAGCTATGCTGTCCATAACCCTACCCTGTGTCTGAGCAGCACATTTCAGCCCCTGGGTATTAACAATAGCAGATGCTTATTATATTTAATTATTAACCATCAGCTCTTTGAACTTATCACCTTGGTCTCTCAGCACCTGCGTTATGGATGGCAAAATTCCCATAATTTCCACTTCCATCAGTCAGTAAGTAAAAGGTGAGCATCTGCTAGTGCTCACCAACCCCTCAGGATATATTCAGCTATCATTATGATTGTTCCTAATGGTGTTTTACACAAAATAAGTTAGGGTGAAAAAGGCATGCTGGGTTATTTTACACATATACAATGCAAAAGTATTTATTGCCCTACATATGGCAAATTTTAAATATAAATAGATAATGCCAGTAGTACATTTATTATTAAATTCAATATTCATGCAGTGACATAAATTTGCACGTCCTTTTAAATGCTTCTGTACTTTACAATTGATTGAAATCTTTAGGTAAAGAAAGAAAGGAAGGAAAAGTCGGGAAGCTGCTGGGAAGTACTTTACCCTATCTGCCACTGGCTTTTTTGCACTTATAGGTGTGTTCACACCACAGAGTGAATAAACCATCTTTGAAACTGTAAGCAAACAAGGTAATTTCTCATTATGCCATTAAGAAAGCTGGTAGAATCTGCTCAGAGGTAGGACTGACTGAAATGCAGAACCCACAACCATGGGTATCTTGCCTTCAGGAGTCAGGTTGCTAATACAGCTCTATTGGCACCTAATGCATATTCTCTGCATCAGTACATCCCCTTAAGTCAGAATAGCTGCACCTTCCCTCACTGTGCCACAAGCAGGAGTTTGGAAGGTGCTTACAGCAGCAGTCAGAGTCTCTTCCAGCTCTACCCTTCCATAGAGCTGAGTCACAGGGGAAATTTGACTATTATGTGCAATACATTAGCAATTTTATAATTTAAAATCTGATTTTCTCTCAAAGTGCTTTCATAAATTAGGCCAGAATAACGAGGCAGTTTGCATCAGAGTCCTCTGGGAAACTTTCAAGGCAACTACTGCGACATTCTCTCCCAAGGCTACACCCCTAGAGAGGTCTCATTGCTGGGAGAATACCATATTCCCCTTGCCTCATATATGATGTGAAATTTATCTAGAAAGTCACACTACTGATATCTTGTAGGACTCAGTAATGGAGCTTGGAATTCACGTGAGACCAGTGCAAAATGCTGATGCAATAGCACGCCAATAAACAAAACGTGTTCCAAGCATCTGCTGAGTTGTGAAGAACCCCTCCCCCTCATGCTTGGCAAAATGGGAATAAAATGGCCACTTAAAATTTGAGCAATAACCTTTGAACACATAGGTCATGGATGGATATAGAACAGAATTGTCTAATCTCTTCCTGGTGCACAGCTGGCATACAGGCAGGGGTGCAAAAACATACACACATCACAGATCAAGGCTGAGGGCAAATTTTGGTAAGACAAAAGTGCAGTGTGAGGAAAGCAATTTCCCAGACATAGTCCTCTGGTAGTAGGCATATATCTCTATGGCTGCCCACCAGACATAAAGTTAGGTACAATTTATGTTGAAAATTTATTATTCTTGAAAAACAGACTTTACATTTTTAAATGCTTTTATAAGTATATTGTTAAATGCCTTGATGTGTATGGAAAACATGATTTTTACATTCATAAGCACATGAAAAAGTATTTTTCCACTTTATTAATAGGGAATTATTGTAAGTGATTCAGCTGTTTATTACTTCCTATACCCACTGTAAAAAAAAATTTACAGGTTCAGAAACTGAGGAGACAGCATGTGTGTTTTTTGAAGTGCTAAGAAGATGTTTGGAAACCAGTTAATGAAAGCTGTGACTGGGGTAAGGACCTTCTTCAAAGAGGTAAAAGGAAATCTCAGTATTTGAGAGACTCCTACATTCCCTATTTTTTGGGGCCAGTCTCCTCCTTCAGTTTGAGGAAGAGCTGAATGAGTCTCTGGTGGAATTCCCTCTTCTATTCAAGGATGTCTCAGCAAGACATGGGAGCCTTTTGCAGAATAATCTCCCTTAGGGATCCCTGGCTGTGAAATTTCCCTGGTCTGTGTCTTGATAATTGCAGATTTCTTCATCTCTTAACAATTTTTTTCAATAGCCGCTGAAAGAGGAAAAGAGGATGTTTCAAAGCCTTTGTTGACATTTTGAAGGTCTTGACTAGTTACAGCTTAATTAACTTTATGACAATGTTTAGGTTATGATATGGTCTTTCAGAAGTAATTTGAGGGTAATTTCCTTTGTTTGCATCAGTGTCTCAGGCAAGAGAGGCAATTAAAATAGAGATTGTGCCACAGCAGTAAAATTACATATCAGAGATCTTCTGAATATGTGATAGGTTTATTTTTATCAGACATATCTCCTGAAACTCTATAAAAGATGTTCATTTAGTCTCCTTGGTTACTCAACATTCAGCCAAATAAAAAAATCACCTGTAAAAGTATTACATGATGCAAAACCCCTGACAAATACTTGTCTTATATGATAAAGACATCCAAATCTTAATTAATTTTATTTAAAATAATAGAAGTAGTACTGAGATTTTTTCTCAAATTCACTCTTGTTACCATAAAATCAAAAACGTTTTCTTCTTCTACAATATTTCAGTCACTCTTTGTCTGGCTTCTTACAAAAGAAGCTGAATGAAATAGTGGCTTTTGTGTTCTATGATGAGGTCCATGCATTTCAGAACCCCAAATCTGGGAGTTTGCAGAATATGCTAATTTTATAAATATATTTTTCCTATGTTACTAGTTCTCTGAAGATCCCCAAGCAATCCAACTGTAATCTCCAAATGAACGACAGTGAATCTAAATTTTTCCAGAGTACTATTTTGTGCTGGTAAATATTTCACACTAATCAAGGGTATATAGATAGATTTGCAGTTTAAAATTTAATAGATTTTTTTTTCAGGGTCTGTCTGTATGATTTAAAATGACCATTTTTTTCCAGTAGTTTTTCTACTCATCTTTCCCAGCTACTGCTGAGTCAGGTAGTTCAGACTGTTTAATTGAAAATGGAGTGACAAGTATTTACAGCCAGATCAAAAAGCAAAAAGAGTCAAGGGAAAGACATCCTTTGACTTAATTTAGAAAGCCATTCCAAACTGGGCAGTCCATTCCAAAGCATATTATTAAAATAATTTAAAACTCTCTCCCAAATCCTGCTATCACACAATCTTAGCTAAGCATAGACATGTAGAGTTTTAGCCTGTTTTGCCTAATTATTCTTATTTTCCCTTGTTTTTGCTGACCTTATTTTTAGAAAAATAAGTATTTTATGTTAAGAAACATTTTCCTTTATAAAAAATAAAACCTCTCTGACTTATTAAAAGTGACAATTGAGTAGCAGCACACTAGTGCTGGGGGGAGTCATGCAAGAATTGAAATTAGGTCCTTCCTCAGTCAACTGCTGTCAGTGTTTGCCCTTTTTCCAAGTCAACAGCCTGGGATCATCACTGCTCATACACTGCCAGCCCATTCAGTAGGTGACCACTGAACTGCAGAATGCCCTGTGTGCTCTCTGTGTGTACTGCCAAGACCTCACTGCCATCTGGTCAAGACACCATGGCCTTAGGCCCTTGAGAAGAGTCAAAAATAGGCAGTCTGAAAGTCCTACCACACTGGTACAGTTAGCAGAGACGGTGTTCAGTATCCTTCTGATATTATGATAAAGGATTCAAATGAGACCCTGAAAAGGACGCAAAAGATACTTAGGTTTCTAAGAAACAAAGAGAAAGGTTGCAGTTGGAGGAAAGTGAAGTCAGATTTCCCTCCATTTACAAGAAAAGCCTTCTCCATACAGATTATCTTGACCTGAAATCTTCATTGTCCTAGTTTCAAACAGTAGAGCTAGATGACAGTAAAAAAAAAAATAAATCAAGTGTCATTAACAATATTAACAGCTATTTGTTTAGAGTTGTGGCACTTTGTGTTGTAGAAATACAGCTGTGGCCACTCTAGTCAACAACATTGTAGATGTGCTTTCCTGTGCATAAATTTTGCACTGTTTATCAAATTCTTATCTGACGTCTGTTCCCTTAAGAAAAAATTTAAAAAGAGGAAAGGTGAAAAGAGGAGAAATTGTATTTTTTATGTACAGTCTATATACAGTAAAGCACTGCCTTGATTCTTCAATGGGTTCTTCTAATGCAAAACCCTGAGGCATCTTAGCATCTAGAATGAAAAAAACATGATTTCCTGGGTTTATTTATGAGTACAACAGGAATTCACTAATTTGTACCCAGGCAAGGGAAGACAGGAAATGACAGAGTAAATGAACACTTTGTAGATCAGAATTTTATTCATTCATTTTCTAATTGTCATTTGTTTTTATTTATTTGCAGGAATACATCATTATACTGTTGTTATTTATCTTGATACTGCTGCCACCTTAGCAAAAATCAGTTTTGAATAAAACCCCAAACCCAAAGTATTATTCTCATTAAAGGGGTATATTGGTGCCTAGAAATAGATAAAGATTAATAAGTGAAGGAATAATTTCTAATGTATAGGTTACTTTTGCAAAGACATTAACAAAATGAATGTTCAAAAATATGTTCAAAAGATATCAAATGCACTAAAAAATGCTTTGGAGAATGGCATGTGAAGTGGTGTCATAATAATGATATTGAGTCTCAGTAAATCTCTGATTCTAAATCTTTACTGGGATATAAGAAAGTGATGAGTAATGTTTTAGGTTGGAAGTGTGCTTCTTCAAAACGCATTTTATTTTAAGCAGTATCTACTCATATATATATATATTCCCAATCAGTGAAATATTATAGTGGTTCCAACTTTGACCAACCGCTAGCACATCCAGTCAACAATATTTGAAGTTTTGCAAAAACTATTTAGGCACTGAATACTTTTGTTCAATGATTATAGATTTTGCATCCAAATTTGTACCCCAATGACTTTTATATGCAGCATAAAGAGTTAAATATAGTGCCAAATCCCCAAAATGCTCTGAGTGACATGACCAATATAGGTATAAGCTCATCTTGACTCTTAGAGTGAGTCCAGATTACTGTACAGTCCATGTCCAGCAAATTTAAGAGACCTCCTCTTCCCTGCTCTATTAGCACAGGTTACCACCTTTGTTCCCTGCAGTTAAAGCTGATACGCACCCCTATAATTTGGAGTGGTTTAGAAAGTGGTGTATATTTGCCATTTTTACCTCTCATATGGGCACAGTTGCCTCTGTCCATTTGAGGGCAATAATCTTTATCATTTCACCAGTGGCCATCATTTCCCTGAAGGCACCCTTCAAAGTATACAAGTCCAGAAAAATTCTTTCAATATAGCTTTCTAGCTCACCTAAAATAAATGTAACTGGTCTTTATGCTTGAATATTATACATATTTTATGCATTCTATTTCATCATGTCTGAAGGCTATTGAAAGCTGAAAAATCTTTCAGCGAAGCATTTTATTCAGCACATGCTGCACTTCTTCCCAACACTCCCATAAGCCAGAGAGCCTGGACAACATAACTTCTGTAAAAAGGTTTA
>VXBU01015908.1:0-44144 GCA_013400315.1 Bombycilla garrulus | reverse complement strand
TTTTTTTTTTTTTTAGTCAGACAGTTCAAGTGAAAGTAAATTCTGTAAATACTGAGTACTTTATAGGTTTAATAATGACAAATAGAAATATCATCTCTAGGAAAAAAGTACCAGTTTTAGTTTGAAATCAGTCCAAGTTAATATTTACAACTTCAGAGTGAACTTGAAAAGATTTGAAGTTCCAGAAATCAGATTGATTTTTGAAACAGCTACAGTGAGAAATCTTGACTGAAGAAGTCATAAATTAAACCCACACTGCTGAAATGCTACCAAGAACTCCAAATGCTGTCATATATGGAAACTTTCTGTCTATATTTTATCTTCTTTCAGATCCTCCCATAGATACTACAGCACATAAAGACCAAATGCCTAGTCCTAGACCATCCTTCATTCTCTACTTTTTTTTTTTAATTCAGCTAGAAAACCTAAAGTCAAAAGGAAAATGAGATCATTTAGTCAACTGCAGGGTATCAAAGATCATTGGACAAACAGAATTTTTTCTTACATTGATTGTAATAATTTGCATTTGGATAAAATCTAACTTCTGTCTAAAAGGTATCTTCTAATAAATGTACACTCAGTCTGAACTGAATGACATATTGTCATGGTTTAACCCCAGAGGGCAGCTCAGCCCCACACAGCCCTTCATTCACTACCCTTCAGTGGGATGGGGGAGAGAATCACGAGCAAAAGCGGGAAAACTCATGGGTTGAGAAACAGAGAGTTTAATAGCAAAGCAAAAGACACATGCACAAGCAGAGCAAAACAAGAAGTTAATTCACCGCTTCCTATGGGCAGGCAGGTGTTCAGCCATCTCCAAGAGACAAGGGTTCCTTTATGTGCAGCAATTAGCTGGGGAGACAAAAGAGACTGTCACTATAAATTTCTTCCCTTTCCTTCTTCTTCCCTATAGTTTAGATGCTGAGCATGACCCATATGGTATGGATTATCCCCTTGGTCTCTTGGGGTCAGGTTTTCTCATTGTGTCCCCTTCCAACTCCATGTGCACCCCCAGACTCCTTGCTGGTGGGAGGAGTGAGGAGCAGAAAAGGCCTTGGCTCTGTGTAATCACTGCTCAGCAGTAACAAAAACATGGCTGGGTTATCAACACTGTTTCCAGCACAAATCCAAAACACAGCCCCCTACTAGCTACTCTGAAGGAGACGAGCCCTGTCCCAGCCAAAACCAGCATATACCTACAGATGGAGAATCTGCTTGGCAGATTCCTCCCATGATTAATGCTCTGTGCTTTACTTCTTAGCATCTGCCTGGCACTATGAGCCACTGGTTCTTGTTACACATCTGCTTTCTCAATGTCATATTTCCTGCCTTGGAAGAGTGTTTGTTATCCACTGTAGCATCTTTCCTGTGATAAGTTAATAAGCGAAAATTCTAAAGTTCATATGAAGGGGACTTTTCCAGTTTTCAAATCAATTATGTGGCTCTTTCTAAGTCCTTGCTAATTTTTGAAGCTGTCTAGAAGCATCCAGTCTTAGCTTCCTCAGTGCATGTGAGCTATCTATTAGCCAGCTGCTTATGCATCTTGAAACCATATCCTTATTAAGGCAGTGCCCTTGGAAATTAGGAAATCATAGTCTGCTCCAAGATCACCACTTCCCAAGACTCACCTAACTTCCTTATCCTTCAAGATATAATTTTAAAAACAAACTTCTTCATTTTTTGATTTCACTAGAATAAAAGTGTACACAGTTCACCAGTCATTGAATGACCTGCTCATACCATTATTTCTCTTCTCACTACACCCTTTACAATTAGTACTAATATAGCAGCACATTACTTCAAAAGAGATATTTCACACTGAAACTTCTCTTTTGAAGATCTGTTAGTCATGTAGTTTAAACACCTAGCTTATTGACACCTTGTATTGTGTCAGGTTCTTTAGTTAGATAAAAGAAGTACATGGTTGTACACATTATCAGGATAAACACATATACCATTTTCAAACACAATTAAAATGTTATCACATAAATTATTTTATTTCATGACATCAAGTATGTAAACCATAATGTTGATTACCATTAATTATGTTCTTAGTTTTTAAATACTTTTGAACTACTGCATTTACTTCCTGCTTCATCTTTTCCATTATTTTTCTGCACATGGTGACACATTAACTTTTGGATTCACACAGTATCAACAATCTCGGATATTCAAAATCTTAAAAGGATTCCTATATTTAATTAACATTAATACTGTCAGTCCTCAGACATTCTTAGAAGGGCAGACATCTTTAAAGTATTCCTTTACAATGAAAGAGACAGAAAATAAGTCTGCTATATTATACTTTTTTTCATTATAGACAGTCAGATTTATTGAACACCTGAGTCTTCTTGGTCTCCTTACCAGTAATATTGTCATTTATTTTAAGAATAGGATACATGCTTGTTTCTTCCTCTTGAACAGCTTTTTTCTTTCCCTGCTGCTGCTGGGAATCCCTATATTCCTAATATATATTTTCAGCCTTGAATGTGGTTATTTCATTTAGAAAAACTATTTATTCAGTGTCTTTATCTTCCTTCATTCATTTTCTCCATAAATTTTCACACTTTCTGTTTAATATCACTCTTTTGGACTATAATCTCTTTAGATGATACACAGAGGTTATATATACATTTATATCTGCTCTCATTAGCCAATGAGTAGCTCTCATATTGGGCACTTCCTTTCATTACACCAATGCCATGGTTGATATAATGAAAGGTAGTGACAAAGCCTTTGTAGGACTAGTTGTGTGTCCTCACAGCTGGGAGCAATTATCAGTGATGGAAGAAAAGGTGTAGAGACAAGAAGCATAATTTCTCTCTTTTATCCACTTTCTTCACATGCATGCTTTGTTCTGACCCCAGGAGATAACTTCCCAAGGACCCAGATTCCTCTGGAGTTTTGAATTTTTCAGGTAGGTCCCTGTAGGCCTAGAGAAGCTTCTCTTTCCTTCTTCATCAGAGACAGGCATCTTTTTGTTCCTGAATGTAACTATCGCTTGAGTTCTCAAGCAAAAATTTTCTGAAATTTCTCCAATGCCAAATCAAGTGCTAAATTGTGGATCATACATTTTATAGCAAAAAATATTCTACCAGGGTTCAGAAGTCCAACAGGACATTTCCACAAAAAGCTTGCAGTTCAATCACATGGATAAATTATCAGTCTTTTTTTTTTTCATATGTGTGGAGTTGAAATCTAGTCCAAGCCTCTCCCATTACATCCATTACACTGAGGAACTTTTGTTTTCCTTCTTAACTGGAAATCACAGAGTAATGATGATTAAATGCCGTGTAAGCACCTTCTCTTAGGAACAATCAATGTTTTCAAAGCATTTGACTACTTGCAGGACTGTGAGAAGAGAATTCAAACATCTATGAATATCCTATTGTTTTCGATTTGCTGTCTTTTTCGGAAAAAGAATGGATGTTTTTCTCATGCAACAGATGCTCAAGACAGCATTAATAGTACATTTCAGGATTTCTTCTTGTGAATATTGGTGTTTGTTCAAGATAACAGTTCAAGAACCACCATATAGTTCTGAATAAATATTCTCTTTGTCTAGAGCTGATATAAAAATGTCTTTTAAGGCATCAGTATAAATACTGGTCAAATTTACTATATTTGAATATTGCAGATCACTGGAGAAAGTCCTGCTTAAAATGGAAAATACTTTGAAAGAATTATTAAAATACTTTGCAAGAATAATAACATGATGTCTTCATGACATTACATAAAATTACATCTGGATAATATTTTACAGTAACTGTATTGCAATATTCAGACTTTGTGTGCATAACTTAGTACTATAATAAGACATAGAACATGTGGGTGCACAACCATTATGAATTATTCTTGACATTCCCTACTGTTATTCAATTTCTCCCTGTCCCATCTATCCTGGCTTTGACAGGTTCTACTTTGATGTTACAAAAAACTTAGAGATTGGTAGGACACAGCAAATTCAGAACATCACCAGATTGTGTAACCCGAGGACATGTCAGTGTGGAGCACAGGGTGAAACATGTAAAATACAGAGTACAAAAGCTTTCATATATCCTCCCTGAATTTAGAAAATCTAACACACATAAAACAACACAGCTATGAGATCTTGCATGCCTGTGACTGTTCAAGGGCTTCTTTAAGTGAATGTTCTGTGCATGCTGCCACAAGCTGATAAACAGGAGGTAGGAATATTAAAGTGCTTGTATTTAAATTTGGTTATGCAGACCTTTTCAATTACTCTGCATTGGGACTAGGAAACAATGACAGTTCTGTTTAGTGAATTTCCTTCTTAGCTGGTATTACAATGGAGGATGGAAGCCTCAAGGTACTTTGACATAGAGGCTATAGTTTCAAGTTTTTTTGACAGCTAGCCTTAGCATTTTAGAGACACTGACTGGAGTTAGATATAAACTTCAGTGGGAATATCAGAAAGCTCCAGACATGACTTGCCATTTGCTAAGAAAAGCCTTTTGTACACCAAGAGAAACATTTTATATAATAATAAAAACAATTTTACAAAAATACGGTGCTATATCAAACATTGGCTTCATTTTAGGAGTTCCGTTAGCAACAAGGAAGTTAATCAATGTCCTTTTGAACGCTCAATAGCTGTTTAAGAGAGACTGTCCGGTTGGAAAAGTCAGTAACATATTTGAACCAAAAGTACTGGGATGAGGCTTCTCTTTCTGAAGCCCACTTAGACAGTGGTCTTTCTGTGGAAATTTAGAGCTGCGGAAAGTTCTTGCTCTACTCAAAACTTCAAACCTGGGCCCAGTTCCTCCTAGTATTTCTTCCCGACTGATGACCTCTATTACCTCTTATCGCTTTATTCACTGCCTTCTGCACCAGTTGAAGTAATGTTTGAATATTGGAATTCAAGAGACAAATTTATCTCTACACCCATAACATTTTTTCAAAGAGTGTGTATTTTACTGATGCAACAAACACAAAAAATGTAAAAAATTTGCTAATTACCAGAGTAAAAGTGCATCAATTCCCATTATTCAGTGTGTGAGAGTTTACAGAGAACTCAAAATGTCTTTCCAGACCTTTTTATTGAAAATCTTTCAGCCACCCATAAAACGCTAATTTCTAGATTCATCTTTCATTACATACGTTCTCACCTTTGATGCAATCCCTTGTACTTTTATGCCTTATAAAAATTATAAGCACCTTGGGGCAAAAATAAGTCAGTTTAATTTGTCTATATAACACCATTCTTTCCTAAGGCATTGAATGAATAAGATATGGTGATTTATAATGAAGGTATTTGCAAGTCAGAGGGCTTGACAGCAAGCTGGTGAATTGAAAAGCAAGCAAAGTTAAATAAACCTTTTAAACATGGTGGTCTTAGTGGCCAAGATATTTTTTATTTATAAATATATGGTATGAGAATGCTGTCCCTTGGCAGTACTTGCTCCAAAGATGGGAAAGCTGACTGCACCGTCTCAGCATATGTGGAGCTTCCTGCATGCATTGTAGAGGAAACCTAAGCTAACTAGACCAGCAAGTGGTCTCAGAGCAATATCTAAAACTGTGAAACATTTAAGCTCCAGAACTGGAAAGAAACCAGAAACAACAAAAGAGTGGTCACAAATACTTTTGCTTACCTTTGCTAGGGTTAGGGGATATTGTAGGATTAGAAGAGACTTTAAAGGTTATCTTGTTCCAAGCCCTCTGGCATAGGAAGAAACACCTTCCACTAAACCAGGTTGCTCAGGGACCCATCCAACCTGGTCTTGAACACTTTCTGGAACGGGGTATCCAAAACTTCCCTGCACAACCTTTTCCAGTGCCTCCAAACCCTTTCAACAAAGGGTTTTTTCTTAATATCTAATCTAAATTTGCTTTCAGTCTAAAAGCATTCCCCCTTGTACTGTCACTACATGTCCTTGTAAATGGTCTCTCTCCATCTTTCTTGTAGGCTCCCTTCAGGTACTCAAGGGCTGTGATTAGATCACCCTGAAGACTTCTCTTTTCCAGACTAAACAATCCCAGTTCTCTCAGCCTTTCCTCATAAGAGACATGCTCTATCCCTCTGATCAACTTGGTGGCCTGCTCTGGACTCCATCTGACCAACAGATATTCTTCCTGCATTAGGGACCGTAGAGCTGGATGCAGTGTTCCAGGTCAGGTCTCTCTCACCAGAGCAGAGGGACAGAATCCTCTCCCTCACCCTGCCGCCCACACTGCTTTTGGTCAAATTTGGCTTTCTGGGCTGTGAGTGCCCCTTGCTGGATCATGTCCAGCCTCTCCTCCACCATCACCTCCATGTCCTTCTGGGCAGGGCTGACCTCTATATGTTCATCCCCCAACCTGTAATGTTTACACACGTAATGTGATGCATATTAAACACTCCTTGAGCACTTATTTATCAAACCAATCTGCTAAAATACATTTACTCAGCAGCATATCAATATTAACATGCCTCTTTCAGACTTTCTTCCTACTCTTCTGACTATATTTCAACAGACAGCTTCTGTTTTAAAGCATGACAAGACAAAAATCTGGACTTTCCATTGAAAAAGCACTAGATTTGTTGCAGAGGCCCTGTGTACAGTTTATGCTCAAAAACTCCCATGTATCCAGAAAGCATGTCCCATAGAACTGATGAGCCATGTGAAGGGGCCATTTGTCCTGGATTTTCGGACACCAAATAGCCTAGTCAGATCCATAAATTTTGATTTTAAGTACTTTAGGGCAAGAATCTGTCATTTTAATTTGTTGCAAAACCACCATTCTTTCCTAAGGCAAGGTGTGAATAATACATGACAATTTAAAAAGGAGCTGTTTGCTACTGTTACAGCTCCTGCAAAACCTCTAGATTCTCAGACAAATGACTGAAGTATTCTTAATGCACTCCGGCTATATTTTTAGGTGCAAGAAGACGATATATACTTTGAAATTTGAACTTAGTACAAGCTACATATTCAGTGCTACCAGCTGAAAATTCAGTCTCAGGTTATTTGCTACTCTATTTAAAGTTATGACTTGTATGAGCAAAGAGTTGCAGTTTTCTATTTAATTTCTTATAAAGTGCCTAAATCCTATTGAAAGCAAGCTGTTATATATCTAAGTGTTTCCATAATTAATCTTCCTAGTTACAAAGAAAACCCTGAAAAAACAACTTTAAAAAACCCCAAAGAAACTGAAAGGGCTGAGATAAAACAAAGATTAAAAAAAAAAAAGAAAACAAAAAACCAACAACAAAAAAAATCCCCAACCATGACAATAAGAAGTATACAAAGTCAATTAAAAACTACAATAGTATACTAGTTTCTTGAATTTCTACAATTTTCATATTTATTCAGAAACCATCATGGTATTATGTGAAGGTACATTGACAAACCAAGGCATTTATGTGGCATGTTGTAGAAATTTTCATAATGTACCAGTGATAATGCTGTAACTTATAGATATTGGCAAAAACAGGTTACTAGAACAAGATGTATCTATGGGTCTGTATACATGTGTTTCTTCTAGAACACTTCTGGTTTTTAAAAATGAGCAATTAGTTATTATTATTGTTATTGTTGTCGTTATGATGATGATGTTAACAATTAATAATTGTTAATCATATGGATGTAATGTGGAATTGCAGAATAAGGAGTGCTGCATATTAGAATATGTATTAAAATAGATATAAACAGACCCCAGAGTCAGTAGAAAGAAATCATCACCATTAACATCATTCCTCTACTGGCAAGGAGGAGGAAGAACCCCCAGCAATTAACTTAGTTCTGGTGAGGAACTTTAAGTACTGAGTGCTCATCATGAAACTTTATTTTCTTTTTCTTAAGGAGCACAGGAAGAACAACAGAACAGCACTAGAGAAAGAGACAGTCATTGGGAAGGTTTGTACATTAGTTTTACCTATATTACCTATATTACTACACTAATGACCATAGAAATGGGATAATTCAGACTGTTTGTGATAATACCATCACACTTACAATAAGAATAAATTTTTGACTAACCACTAAAGCTTTAATTTACGTTCATATAGGTGGTGTATTCCTTTAACCCAAATAAATTGCACAGGTGTCTGTATTGGCTGTTAAATATGGAGGCACCAATATTCCAACACCTCTGTTTATGAACAGCACCTGATTTAATTATAATCACCATAAAGTTGTGGATATTTTGTGTAATGCTTGGGTAGTACTTGTCTAATTATTGTTAATGCTTTTAACATCATTCTGAGATCTGGAAGTATAAGTATTTCTATGAAACACATGAGTGTAAGTCAGATCCATTTCATGAAGAGACTTCTTTATTTATCTTTCTTTTAGAAGTGGCCTGTCAGACATTCATTTTCTGCATGTTCCAATCCAACCCTCTGTAAACCTTCAATTGAATGTCTAAAGCATAATAAACCCACTGCTCGGAGAAATCAAAAAAAGTGGTGCTTTGTTTACTTTATACTGTTCTCCAGAAGCTCCAAAGCACAGAACTTTTAGAGAAAAAGACATGTCCATCTCCATTGTTAACAAACAGTGCCTCTGGTTACACCTTCATGCAGTCTCCACCCATATCCTGGTTTCAGCTAGGATAGAGCTCATTTTCTTTCCAGTAATTGTTACAGTGATGTATTTTGTGGATTTTGTTGTTGCTAGGTCAAGGACTTTTCAGTTTCCCATGCACTGCCCAAAGCAGGAGCACAAGAAGTTGAGAGGGAGCGCTCTCTGTACTGGTGACCCAAACTGGCCAAAGGGGTATTCCATACCAGAAAGCATCATGTCTAGCATATTAACTGGGGGCAGCTGGCTGTGAGAGCCTNATCCTGGTTTCAGCTAGGATAGAGCTAATTTTCTTTCCAGTAATTGTTACAGTGATGTATTTTGTGGATTTTGTTGTTGCTAGGTCAAGGACTTTTCAGTTTCCCATGCACTGCCCAAAGCAGGTGCACAAGAAGTTGAGAGGGAGCGCTCTCTGTACTGGTGACCCAAACTGGCCAAAGGGGTATTCCATACCAGAAAGCATCATGTCTAGCATATTAACTGGGGGCAGCTGGCTGTGAGAGCCTGATTGCTGCTGAAGAACAGGCTGGGCATTGGTCAGCAAGTGGTGAGGAGTTGCATTTTGCATCAATTGTCTTTCTTGGGCTTTATTTTTCTCTTTCTTTTTGTTGCCTTCCTTTTTATTATACTTACTTTTATTATTATTTCTTACTTTATTTCAGTTATTAAATGTGGGAGTCTTCCCCATCCCGGGTGACCCCCACAGTGTGCAAAAAGTCCTTTTCTCCCAGCCGCCTTGTTGAAGAAGCACTCTGGAATCTTTGGTTCTCTGTCTCAAGGTTGCCTTTATTTATCTTATCTAATACAGTCTTTTTCTGCCCTGCTGCCGGCTGCCCTGCAAGGGAGATCGAGGCACACTCTGCCCAGCAAGGGAGTTCGAGGCACACTGCCCACCCCTGAGCCCAGGCTGCCTTTTTATACTATCAACTATGTATTTAATGTTTACTGTTAATTTCCAATCTGTGACCCTTACATTACACCGTCCAGCTTTCTCACAAACCAATCCAAAGATGCCACTCTGGCTTAAGATGGATGGCAAGAAGGAGAAGAAGAAATAACATGTCACATGTAAAAATTCTCCATCTTGACTCCCAGACCCCCCTGTCCAGAACCTCAAAACCCCCTGGACATGGCTCCAAACCTTTTCCTTTTCATCTATAACTATTACTATTTTACTATTTAAACGCTGGTTACTTGCAATTCTTCTTATAAATTGGTAATTTGTCCCATGGATTAAAATCAAAGCCACAGGCATTCCTGGTGGCAAACAAAGGTCTCTGACCCTCCTGCCAGGGCTAAAAGCCTCCTGGCCAGGGCCCAGGTCATTCAGAGATGCCACAAGAATCCCCTGGATTCCAACATTAAACTGTTCTTACCTCAGCTCACAAGTCTGGGGCTTTTTTTAATCCAATTCTCCTCCACATTTCACAGAAGTGGGCAGTGAGTGAGTGACTGCACGGTACTTAGTTGCCAGCTGGTGTTAAGTCACTACAACCAAGAACACTTGGAATAGCAGTGATCTGAAACAAACAGGTTGTAAGAAGATTGAAGAGGATTGAAAAGCAAGCCTACTTTTAGGTAAGATGTTAACTTTGGAAAGGATATAGAAATTGTGGGTTACTATTCTGCCTCTGTAGCCTCTGTACTCTTTTGTACAAGACAGCACACATGAAAGGTTGGGTTTTTTTTGAAGCTGTGGTTCATAGCAACAGGAAAAATTGAGGAGCAAGATAGAATGTACCAGCCTGTTAAAGTTCAAATCTCCCTGGCTAGGTTAAACAATGGAGTCTCTGAACTGGACCAAAAACACTTGGAAGAGATGGTACACAAGCCTGCCCACCACACAGTTCACTCTCACAGCCAGCAGAACAGGAAAAGGGAAAGCAATGTGGAAAAAAACCTGCTGGATAACACCAGTGGGCTGAGAACCAAGTTAGCACACTCTTACCAAAGTCACTACCAAGAGAAGGCTTCACCATGGTTCATGTTGATACATTTCTGAGGTGTGTTACCAGACTCCTGTCTTTAATACTTATTTCCTTGCTTCTTGCGAAGATTCAAAAATTATGACTGGAAAAATAAGGCAAATATCTAAGGAAGATGCTCAGTACTTCTCGGCAGAGACTTGAGGATTTTTAGTTGTTTGCCAGCCACAAGCCTTGTTGAAAACAAATGGGCTACAGTTTGAGGGTATTCTAACATGCTGATACAGAAGTTAATTTTTCAATTTCACAATTGGGCTGTAGCAGTGTATTAACATTCTTATTAAAATTCTGTATTTTCAAAAAAAAAAAATATATATATACACACCTAGATGGAAAATTCTACGTTTTTTACTCAGATCTTCTACACCCAAAAGCAAATATTTTTAATTTATTTTAGTTTTGGTAAATGTGAGCAAAATCAGCTCATTACCTTTACCCATGTAAGGATTAAATAATGGTCAACATAAAGGATTTATATGCTCAGTGTATGCAAGTATCTGAACTTTAAAAACTAAAACTGAACAGGTCAATACAGAGGACTAGTCTAGACACAAATATGCAAAAATCAAATAGTCACACAATAAGAATAAAAATGTACTAAAATCAATTATGCAATGTGTTACTTTGCTACTTTTAGCAAATTAATTTATTAATTCTGACTTTCTGAATTGGCTTATAATTGTGTTGCTCTTTATTTGCATCCAGAATCGCATGCATGACACTGATCTTGTATAGCAGTGCAGATCTCCTGCGTGCATCATTTCACTGAAGTGTTTTCTGCTTCATAGTTTTGGTACATATTCCTAAGTAAACCATAAATTCCAGAAATAGAGTTTGTGTTCTAACTCTAATTATCTTTCCTACTTGAGAAAATCTGAGATTTGGAAGGCTTCGCATCCCTTAGAGCAGGTAGGCAGTTACTTCTGGGCACAACTGTGGCCTTTCATCATAAGTAGAATTATTAGATTCCACCACACCACTGCGGGCTTGGGAAACAGTAAAAATCTAAAGAAATATTTCACAGTATAGGAGGAAAATTAGTTTCTTACTCAAATGGGAAAATAAGGATTTAAAAGAGACGATTCTCATCATCTTCCCTAAATACAGAATAAGATGTAAAGCAGAGTGGTCTCATCTGAAATACAAATTCCTTTGCAGCTGCTAGAGCACAGAAGTTTGACATATATTGTTAAAACAGATGAAGGATTGACATGCAGAGGGCACCTTGTCCAACACCAGCTTGTGCAAGGATGTGGCCAATGACGCATGAGATGTTTGTGGTCTAGAGAAATCTGAGCTCCTGCAGTTTAGCCTAAGGACTTTTACCTCCTACCCTAAGCACTGGCTTCTCCTCCATCTCTGTAAGATGTCCACACAGGCTGCCATTCCTACCCCCCAGGACTGATACTAACCATGGCCTCAGGGAGGTGGACCTTTCCCTCACTATTTAAAGGGTATTCTCACCCTCTGTTCAGTTCCATTACACTTCCCATTTCTTTGAAATAGCTTGGCCCCTGAAGGTTTGCTGCAGGTACTGGTCTACTATGCAGAGGTCTTGTGCCTACTGAGTTGTTTCTTATGTAATATCTGGTGTATACTCTATGTTGGCTGTCAGGATATCACTCTTAGAAATGCCATTCATAACCATGTCTCCACATAGGAAGTTTCTTGCCTGCAATGTATACTTTATTCCTAACATGTAAGTTCAGATCTGTCCTTTCACCTTTTACAGAAGAGGTCTTTACAGAAGTGAGCAAACAAACCGACTCGTGGGAAAAGGCAAGTGTTAGGAAATTAACTGAATTGTCCAGCAGTGTCCATTTAGACAGATAAACAAGGAAACAAGTCTATGCTTGTGTCAACATTGCAAAGCAAGTTTTAGATTCTTTTAAAATCACCCCACCATATTTTCCAAAACTGTCCTAGCTCATAATCATCTGTAAATTCAGTCTTGAGTATCTTCATTTCATTTACATAATACAGGCCTCATCCCAGTGTGAAGTTCCCTAAAATAGTTATTGTGTCTTTGGGCAAAAAAAAGCACCAGACAATAGCAGAAAGAAAAAACAGTAAGCATTCAGTTCTCCTGCTGAGATAGAGATTATATGTCTGGTTTCCTAAATATCCAAAGTGAGACAAGACTAAAGCAATGGTATTTTGAGACCTTCTTTATTTCACTGGATGACTTCCAACTTACTTGCCTGATATCTGTACCAAGTTTACCCCACCAGGTTTAATTTCACTCATTGTCACCTTTTTTTTGTGGAAGTAGGCTGAAGCATTCACATTCTTGACTCTATTTTTGATTTACTGATCCTTCCACGGTTATCCATTACAAGTGGCTTCAGAAGAGGATTTGAATTCTGCGTGGCATAGTTTCATGTTGTTTGTACAATGGTCTGCACACAGACACATGAAATTCTGCCTTCCTATAATTCTGTAACTATATACTACACATACAAATAATAAAAAATATATTAATGCTATAGATAAGCCTGGCTTTAGTCATTCCCTTTTCCCAGAAGAGATGTCTGATAGGTCTTGTCTTTTTAACAAAGGTATTGCAAGACTTAATTAACCAATGTTTGAAAAATGCTGAGTTCCCTGTATTTTTATGTGTCCTGTTGGCTCACTTCTCCTCGAGACTCAGTATTGCCATAAGCTGTATGTCCTGTCAATTACCAACAGGCAAGCAGACGGAAGAGACGTGGCAGATACAGAACCTGTACTGTGAATTTGGAACAACAGAACCTACTGAAATAAATAGTCCAGAGAGAGGGACAGGAAGGGAAAGAAGACTAAACAGATTGTGAGACAAGAGATAAGCTCATCGTCTAACCTCCTTCATTCTACAGATGGATGTTTTCTCTACCACCTTTCTCTTGCTTGCCATTTTTCTCTGAGATTTATTGGAACATTTTAATCCCTTTTCTTCAACCTACTACCTCAGAATGCCATCAGGCTCCCTTTTGGGGAGCTAAGTAGGATGCTGTTACTTAGACTCACTGGCGTTTAAATCCCAACTTTGCCACTTGGTTGCTGGAAGGGCTGGTTTTTCTTTCCTAGGTCATATTCATCTAGGCCAAATCCAAAGCTCATTGAAGTCACTGGCTTTCTATCCCTCGTTTACAGAGGATTAGGCTTCTGTACACTCCATGGTGTTGCTAAAATTGGTTCAGTATTGCCTGCAGAACCCTCTGGAAAAACAAAAAAAATGAAAAAACCCAGAAAATAAAATGCTATCAAAGGAGAAACCAGCATTACTATTTTCTGGAGAGCTGATAGAAGATTGGGGTTTTTTGACCCCAAGGTAGGCATGCAAGTGCAATGCCAGTGCAGAATGTTGTGCCAGTCCCAAGGCTGTGGAGAAAGAGCTTGGATCTCATTTCAGCTAAGAGAGTTTACAATTAGTTTCATCAAAAGCACATTGACAAACACACTACTGTTTATGGACCACTGATTACACATCCCAGAGTAGACAAGACAGGTAGTAAGATGGGGCTTATCTCTCAGCACATACTAATGAGGCTGTTCTGCCTGCAGTTCCTTCAGGCCAGATGCTGTACTTGAATGGAGTCCCACAGGGATTCTTTGTGGGTGCAGTCACAAACAGTCAGTTGCAAAAATCATAGTTAAACCATCATTGCCAGAGAAAACCAGGAGTGAATATCAAAGTTAATTACATTACTTTGGTAACAAGGTAAGATTCCACATTCCCCTCTAGCTTTTGCCTAAACATTTGGCATTTTAGGTACAGATACATGGTAAGGTGTGTTCAACTTCCTCAAAAAGCAGTTGCAAAAGGTTACTGAGACTACAAAATTTCAGAGACCATGCCCACATACTTGTGGCTACAGCAGGCATCATGGCAGGGCCTCAGATCTATCTTAGCCAATAGACTCCATTCATGTAGGATCAACGTTGCTCTCTCTGCAAAGCAGACACGAGCATTGCATTGAACTGGTGCCATTCCTTGAAACATTTTAAGGGCTGTCAGGAAGCAGACTGAAAAGAGATGTTACCTGTCCATTTGCCCAGGAAAGTGAGCAGCATGGGTTCCCCTGCAGGTTTGGACTTGTCCAGAGAAAGGACAAGTGATCATCACCTCCTCAAATGCTTCAAACATTATAGCATGGATTACTCAGTCTCAGCAGACTTCAAAAAGCCTTTGTCATCCATCAGAAGTGGCTTTGTCCTTCCCTACGTGCCAAGCAGTGCCATTGTTTTGTAATGAACAACTTCCATCAGAGCGCACAATTTCTCATCCTGTCTGACTCTGCTGATCATTCTTGTAATTAAGTCTCTTTTGATTCTCTTTGGCAGCACACCATCTGCACAAGAAGGCACACCTGGAAAGCAGTTTTCCTCTGGTTTTTCTATCCTTGATTAAACTCTGTTTTAAAGCAGAGAACCTTAATCAAAAGTGCCCGAGTGGAGGTATCTGTGCATGTCTCGCTTTTGTCACAGATTCCCTCTGAAGTCTGCAGGATTTGGATTTGCATAACGATTTCCAAAGAGGAGTCCACAGTAGAGGGGTAACATTTGCAGAGGAAAAATCCAATGGTGTGAATTGTAGAGGAAAGTAACGGTACCCTAGGCATTTAATTGGTATTAGTATTAATTCCTATAAATTCCTATTGAAACTGTTATCAAAAACCCTTTACTATTTATAGTGTTATTTCATAACTCACAAGAACCTCATTCCCAAGTTCAAGAAAATGTGAAATAAAATATTAATCTTTTAGTGAAAAACAAGTTTAAAATTATTCTAGCCCCCTAATTTTAGGAACCAGAGGCCAGGTCAGTGCTGCATCTCATATAAGGCACAAAGTAGCTAGGCAGCGTGAGAAATAAAAGAGAAAGAAACCTTTTGATCTGCTGTATTTGACTGGTGTGGAGGCCTGAGGGGGGCTGAAGATCAACAAAACTTTTATGTTGTTTATTCTGTGTTGAATCAAATGTCAAAAGGAAGATCCACATGGATTAAGATGTATGCATGAAAACATGTATGTATATTCCAAACAGGTGCCAGGGCATTCTTTCTGTCTATTCCTGAACAAAACTACACCTCATTGCCAGCCCAAAATCAAGCCCCATGCTGGTGCTCCTAGCTTATTACAGTTCTCTAATGGCTTCTGGTAGAGTGTAACAAAGCTCTGAGCCCCTGTACCTGCTAACAAAATGATAAGCTGCTTCCTGTCTTTGATCTCCCATCATGACCTCTGCACCATGCAGAAAAGACGAGAAACTTTATCTTTTTCATGCGAAAACTTTTTCCCTGGTCATTTATTGCAGCCAAAAGCAACTAGATGGAAAGGATGAGACAGGAGCCAACAGGTATAAAAATAAAAACTGAGAAAAACCCACTCCAGTTTCTGAAGTGAGCAAATTGCATTAAAAAGAGTGTTTTCTAAGTTTGCACATAGTTGGTGCCAACAAGTTTGAGCTGCTTAACAGCAGTGACTCAGCTTTAAAAAGCAACAGTAAAAAGGCATTTCGTTTACTAAATAATACACCTTTTTACCCTCGATGAAAGACTGCTTCTTATCACACAAATATCAAGGCAAGCTACCTAATGGCACTAATTTCAAACCCTGCTGCTGCAATGCTTAGTGCACGGGATACAAATTACGGTGGATTCAAAACAGTTAGTGGTACATCCAATTGATGAATAGTAATGAAATTTCATTTTATTGGCTTCTGAAATATGTATGTGAATTTTCATAAAATGTCTGCTAAGAACTAGCTCTAACACTGATAGCTGGGGCTGGGCAAAGCTTAGAAATAAAAGCAAGTGCCTGAAAGACTTGTCACATTCTCAGTGGGAGTTACTCTGTTTGCATGGCTTGTAGTTCACATTTAAAGCAGTGTGGGTTGCTCTTTATTTCTTTCACTTTACATCCTTTCACTGAAGTTATCTGCTCATTCAGTAAACATGTTTCAACTGAAGCTTCTTTGACCTGATATATATTTTAGAAAATGCACCTGTAACAAGCGCAACTGAATTCCCAACACTGACACCATTCTTCCCTTCACTCTTCCTGGCCAAGTCTCAATACATTCATTCTCTTACAAACTCACATAAGCAGATTAACATTCTCTCTAATAAATGGCTTTTTGTAGTATCTTATTCCCGTGAATGTAGGAAAGTAACTACAGATCACAATGATATGCTTACTACTAAGTGTCCTTTTTTAATATCTTTCTTCTGTAAACAAAAAGAAAGTAAATACCAATCCACTGCTTTCACAATACTGACTCACACAGTTGTTAGGTTTTTTTTGGTAGGATCAGCACAAGCTAAGTTCTGCAATTTGTCAGTACTTCACTTCCACCAAAATCATCACATTGACAGTTCTAGTACCCATTTTCTAAATCTGCTCTGAAACTGGGTGGTACTCAAAAGACCAATTCCTTCTCCATGGTTTCACTGTTGTGGAAACAACTGTGCTATAGTGTCAGGAAAAAATGTGGCAGGCACAATTATTTTACCCAAAAGTAATGGAAAAGGTTTCATGTGCCTACAGCCATTGCAAATCTTTCATGAAAAATTGTCTAAGGATCTAAGTAAGCTTTATAAAGATGGTTTCTTCATTTGGTTTACTTACTATAGCAGGAATGCTTATAAATAGCTATCTGGAGCTTTTTGTTTGCATATATTTCTAACTAGCAACTGTAAAAATCATCCTTTAAAAATCAGACATTACATAGAGTATATCATTGAAATATAAATAATACAGTGAACAGAATTCAGTTTCCAGAAGGACTTTCATTGAAAAATGTTGCTAAAAAGTCCATACCCTGCGAGTTGCTCTCCCCAACATAATGCTTCAGCCAGCATGTGACACATGGTTAGAAGCACATTTCTATCTTTAACTCAGCAGTCTTCATAACAGAGGAAAGGGATCTAGAAGTTACTTTCACCAAGTCAGTTCACTCTCAGGTAGTCAGCAAGTTCTCATTTCAGGTGCGGAGCTCATTGTGCTGTCTGACACGTCCTAAGGTATGAGAGAGATCCAAGTGGGGATAGCAGATGTAAGGAGATAGAAATGCCTCTGACACTTGGGGGCCCACCTGAAGATCAGAGTGTGCTGAGCTCCCTGATAGCTGGTTCTTGCTATACCATTAGTTTGTGGAATAGATTCAGAGAACAGAACACACACAAGCACTCTATTCAGCTGCACAATAATGCACTTGAAACAAACAGGAATGAAGAGTTGTAATTGATCCCTATCAAAATAAGGCATGTGTCAAAGGAAGTAGTTCAATGTCATAGTTTTACCTGAAAATTTGTTAAACATTATTTTAGTTTGTTCAACTTCTTTTATTTTCATAGCATATTAGTCTTCAACTTGACATTTGCTGCATGAGCACTTGATTCAGAGTTAAGAAAACTGCTTAACAAGGGGAAGAGATATACAAAATTAAAGGTTATTTATATCATCACTGGCAAAGATACTTAGATGCTCAAAAGACTGTTAAAACTGTTCTGAATCTCAAAACTTTTTAATGCTACAGTCTTTTTAATGCTACAATATGGCTAGAGTCTTGCTTCGTTGAAGAAGCATGACTTACTTTAGGAATACAAGACCTGAAAAAAACAGCAGATAAAGGTGCTGTTGGCAGGGGGAAGAAGGAAGGGCAGAAAATAGTTATTTCAGAAGCTCCTGATCCAACAGTGCACCTAGGGAACCCAATCACAGACACAGTGCAGAGAAAACCCATCCTACTAAGTCTCTTTGCTCTATTGCAGCAAATGACACTACATGTGACTCTCTCCTTCCAACATTTCTTGCTAATCATATTGGGATGAACAAAAGTTCATCAGCCATGGAAGTACTGAGGTACCAGTGGGAACTCACCAGAGAGTTAACTTCTTCCTTCTGCATCAGAAATGAAAATGAAATGGAATCAGATTATCAGGCAAGGATAATAAGAATTAAACAATATGATACAGAGCAGCATCTAGAGAAATACAGACATAGGAATACTAACCCTGTCATGCTTTTTCATCCAAATAAAGTGGCACTTGACAAGGGCAGAAAATGAAAAATTAATATATTATTATCAAAGCAGGACTATTAATAAGATGAATTAAAGGAGAAAAGGTTTGGATATTCAGATATATATTTAAAATTGTGAAAATTTATCCCAAAGCTATGAACATTTAGAAGATTTATGCCAATATGAAGCAACATCAGACTTTTCAGAAGAGTATTATCATTAATAAGCTGCACTGGTGGCAGTCAAATCAGGAGCTTTTTTAGCTTTGTCCTGTTGGCGTGACATAGATGGGTGACTGACCACAAGCCTATGACTGTGCCCTTCAAAACACACTTGGCCTCACCCTTATACAGAGGGGAAAAAGTGGAAGATTAGTGATTGAATTGCACTTTTCTTGTCCTGAGGTACTGATCCAGTAATGCTAGAACAAAATATGTTCTAATACATGGTGCTCAGACTTCTAAAAAGGTTAATCTTAATGGTAGAGGCCACTTAATTGGCCTAGCTTGCCTGCTGTGTCCACTGTTGTTCTAATAAAAGACATGAGAACTAACTATACCCTGCAGTCAAATGGTCGGGCAAGAAATAAAACAATTTCCATCAAATATCCATTTATACTAAAGAGAAAATGAGAGAAAAGCTAGGAAGACAGACTGACAGCTCAAAGGCTCATCAGAGAATGAACTTTTAGCATATGGCAAGAAGCTGAAGGAGGCTGTGAGGTAAAATAGCAAAGATGGCTATCTCTTCTGGGGTTGCTTTAAAATATTTTGTTGTTGTTGCTATTTCCTACAGTAAATAGAAGCTGGTGTTTTCTTCTTGGCAGATTTTACCTTTATTGGAAATTCAATGTAAGTAATGTCATAAAGCCATAATTTGAAACAAAGCCAATATGCATTAATGGTTTAAACATCAAAATGATCATTAATAACGTAAGTAATCCTTGAATTAATGAGCTGGAGTCTGCAGATGCTTTTTGCTTTTTCTTGTCCTGTTCCTTAATGTTGAATTGTTGGACAAGAAAGATTTTTTTTCTAAGTGGAAATCACATTAAATGACTTTATCATGCTTCATCCTCCCTGGTGTAGTTGAAGCTGACTTCTTCCTCCACATTATGCTTATATTTGATAGAAAAAAACTCACAAGAGCTGAAGATACCATCTAGATATATACTTAATGTTAAAATTCTTTAATTATAATACAACTCTAATTAGAATGAAATAAAGATAAAGAAATGCAGTTAAAATATTTTTAAACAAGGTTTTCAATATGAAGGTAGGAAGGTTTTTAATATGAAAGAGAGTAATTCCAGTTAAATTTTAGTAATTATATAGTTTGTGTAAAAGCTTCCTTAAAACCATCCTGTAACAATGAGGTAGCCAAAATAATAAATATGTTACTTTAAACTTCAAGTTGCATCAGATGGTGATGTCACCAGAGATACAAGATTAGAGTCATAGTCCATTTACAGAATAATTATACTGCAGATAACATACACTATGAAAGAATTATACCTGCAAATGTCATGAACACTGATACTGCACTATTTTGTTGGCACATCTCAGTTTTGTTATTTGTGTTTCAGATATAACATATTTTTCAATTTCTCATGCAATGCAAAAAAAAAGGGACATCTTTTTTTTCATTTAAGAATTATCTAAAAAGGCACAAATTAAAAGGAATTTGAAAAAAAATTTCTTTCTGTTGATCTGATGAAAAATATGGTTTTCTGCCTTGTCTTCAAAGAAATTCAGAAGTAAGTATTTGCTGCAACTGCTCAGAGAGAGAAAGTATTTGTCCCTCACTGCAGCACCTGCCACCTTTTCAGCCTAACAGTGAAACCAGCACTGAAGCTGCAGGTTTGATACCTTGAGACTCCTGAATGGACAGAGTAAATTGACTTGATATGGTTTCTTAGCAGCAGTGAAGCAAATAAGTTTTTTATGTTTATTTGGTGGACACATTATTTAAATCTCTCACTCACAGTGGCTATTCTGCAGTGACTATGAATGCTTTTGTGGGGAATTCCAAATACTTGAACAAGGATGAAATACTGGCTGGGTATATAAAGAATATAAGGTTCAGGTCAGGAAAATTGCAATGTATATTCATTTGGGGTTCAGACTGAAGCACGTAATCCAACACGCTACAATTTTTACTGCAGCTTTTCTTCTGTGTGACAAGTACGCAGAAAAATAAGCAGGATATTGGCAATATATCTCAGTATTCAGGAGAACAGCTAGTCCTTTTTATTCTCATTAAAATTTGACTTTGGTGAGGTTACATTGATTCATGCCAACTGATGATACACTCCTTTAGACTTTAACAGTTATTATAGATGTACATTTGCAAGCTAGAAACTGCCAGTGCTGGTTGGCTGGACATGGATTGGTGGCATTTCTTAACACATCATGGATTTTTGACGAGTCCTTTATTTTTTCCTTAAAGTAAAGGCACACTTTGATGTTTTTCTTAGGCCTTGTTTAATGCTGCTATACTGGTTGCAGCTCAGTAAACAAAGATGGAAAAAGGACAAAGTGAGCACTAGCTATTCTGTGACACAGTATGGCAAGAAGCAGTTTTTGTTTATATGTTTCTACAGACTGGAGATGATTGAAAAATTGCTGACCTGTCCTTTCATCTGCCCCATTGTGTCCCAAACACTAGAAGATTAATATGTTGGACTTTCTTGAAAATTTTTGTACTTTCTTGTGTTACCATTATAAAATTCTGAAATTCCCAACCAAATTTTCAGTTTTCAGTATATAAAATCCAAGAATCCTGAAAATTTTTACAGAGATAGATATCTTTGTTCTCAATTTGAAATGAGATATAAAGCCATTTTGTAATATATGTATACATGAGTGTACTATGGATATGTTTTCATGTGTGCTTGTACATATATGTACACATAGAAAACGTGATTATTTGTGACACTAAATTGGTGGTAAATAAGATACCACTGCTGCAAACAAACAGTAGGGAAAACCATGTTAAATTATGTATCTAGATACATAATCATAAATCCATGGAAAAAGACATTGAATTGTTCAACTAGATTTTCCTGGAATCTACCATTCAGCATTGGGGAGCAGCAGCCACGAGATGTGTCGAAGCATCTTCTTCAGTGTAGTGGTTCAAGTAAGGGTTTGTAAGGGTCGGCCCAAAGATCTTGTTTTGCCTCCCGATCGTCAGGACAGAGACTGGGACAGACCCCACAAGACACACCCTGGCCTGGCTGAGGGGGGAGATGGTTGCTGCTGCGGTGCAGTGCTTTGGGCAGAACGGCTGTAGGTACAGTGTGTATGTTCACCACCACGGTACAGCACAAACCTGATGCTGATCAGCTACGGGTCTGCTCACAATAGGCCATAAATCTCCCTGCCTTTTGGCCAGAGGCCACTTGCCTTGGAAAAAGACTTAAAACTGTGACTCTCTGAAGGGACTCTTGAGCGAGATCTCCTGATGGAAGAAGACGTGTCTATTGGCTGGGCCACGAGGACCTCGTCTCGCCGTTAGTAGCTATATCCCACCTTCTCTCTCTCTTTCTCTCCCTGCTTTGCTCTCTTTCTCTCTCTCCCCTCTATCGCATAATTGACTTGATCAGAACTCAATAAAGTGCTTCGTTGTTTTGTTGAAATTATAGTCCCTTGCTGTTTGCCTCTTATTTTGCACCTTGAGATCCCTCGCACCATCACAATTTCCGCCTTGATGTTAAAGCGGATCGTGACAGCGTTGCAGTCAGTGTCTAAGCTGAAGAGTGTGTGACTGTGTGGGAGAGTGTGTGAGTGTCTGTGTCTGTGAGAGTTTGTGTCTGTCTGTGACTGCCTGTGCAAGTGTGTGTGTTGACTGTTTCTAACCTTGTGTGTGTGACTTTTACCTTTCAGGTTTTACAAATCATTTTTAAATTTAGAATTAAAAAATCTCCAGCTGGATATACTAAAATAGCAGTAACTAGAAAATCCAGCTGCAGAAATACCAGAAATAATGCTATTTTTCTGAACTCAGGAATTGTTTTTCTGCCTTAAACCAACTACATTTTCATTGCAACTTGTAATTTTCACCAAAGCTGTCAGTTTGCCTTTGACCCAAGAATTCCAAAAAGAGCAACTGAAAGACTAGAAGAAGAGTTAAAATTACATTTATGTATATGATTCTTCCTTCTTGTTTGTAAAGTACAGAGATAATTTGACAGAATAGCCAGTTCACGTCTTAGAGCATAAAAAAGGGGTAAAATGGAGACTGGTAAATGGTTTTCGGCTCTAAATCAACCCCCTTTTGCTTTTAGATTCTAAACAAGAGTAGTGGAGCCATTAGGATAACAAAAAGAAAGCCAAACAAAGACCATAAAAACAAACAAAAAAACAAACAAACAAACAAACACCTGCATATTCATTAAAAAATTAAAATGAATTTTGGGAAATTTTGGAAAATTTACAGGAAAAATAATAATTGAAAATAGAAGACTAAAAGAGTATTAACAGCAAGAGGATATTTATTGTGTAACATTATATTTAGCAGTCTGAAGAACAATTCTGTGCTACTGTCTATTCAGCCAGTAAATAGAAGTGCTACAGCTGCATCTTATAGTGGCTCAAAACATGGTTACTGTTAGTTATGTGCAAGCACCTGTTTTCTACATGCAGAAACCAAATGATTACAACCCTGTAAGTTTTTTGAATCTTATTACATGACTAGAAGAAGATGGATTTTAAAGTCCCATGCCAAAAAAGAGGTAACAGTATGGTATTAAAATATATCTCAAAAAACAGAAAATAATTCCTCCCTTCACCTATCCATAGTAATAATTATATCATCATATCAAATAATCCAAATGCTTTTTTTTCTGTATGAGTGAATTCTAAATTTTAAAATAAAAAATATTTTTGAAAAAAATCACCTAGAATTTATTTGCAGTTTTTATACAAAACACTTGGTCTCTTATTGGACCTGTTTTAGGACTTTGCCAATATGTATTCTTTATAACTTAAACTGATCTTAATCCTTCAACAATCCCTCAACAAAACTTTCCTTTGTTATTTATCAGTTGAATCCACAGATCTTAAGTTCTATGACTCCCAAACATCTTCACATTCCTAAGGCCAAAATAGGAGTAAAGTCCTTCTGCTCCACCACTGGCGTTCTTTTCCTTGCTGCATTGTCATAACACCCTGTTTTACAGAGTACTCACAGCTCAGCTGTGTCTTAGGACTGTGACAATATATTTCACCCTAAGGAAAATTTCAGTAAAAGGCAAAGGAAGATAGCCCCCAAACTATGCTACATTTCCCAGCCTTTGCAGATTATGCACAAACTTCCTCCAGATTTTTTGAGAGTGAAAGGGGTGTGGAACACTATCACAACTCAAGATAATGAGTCTCTCACAAATGATGTAAAGTAACCAGCAACACAAGGCCATGCATTCTCCCCACTACCTTTCAGCAGAAGAGGATCTACATCTTAATTCCTTAGCTACATGAAGACTATTAATACAGTGGATTTTGTAGGTACCCCACCATCTACTCCCAACACATATAAACACACACAACTTAGAGAAATCCTCAAGTCAGCCTTTCACTGCATATCAAACAGGAAGACTTTTCAGTGTATCTTCTCAAAGATTTCAAGTTCCATAGGTTTAGTTTGAAAGTCACATTCCTTTCAGAGCTTTTTCAATGTTTTCTGCTCTGTAGCTCACCCACTGAAGCTTTGTGCTGTGCTGTTACTCCCTCACCTGCTCTTTCAGTTCATTGCAGGCTGCTCATTTCTTAACACCTCCTGGTTAAACCGGGGTCTGCCTACCAATGAAAGTTGAATGCATTCACATTCCTGTAAACAAAAAAAAAAACAAGCCGAACTGCTTCCAAATCATACATGGGCATTCAATATGGAGTTTTAAAGGAAAAACAAGATATTAATGAAGTTTTCAGAAGAATCAGAAGCATGTTGAGCAGATGTCTGCTGCTTGTATAAAGATTTACATGTAAAGCTTATTGAAAATATTTGATTTGCCTTAAGTAGCTTTTAAAAATCCAGAAAGTAGTTTTTAAATGTTCTTAGATTTCTAAGCAATAATGAAACATCAAAGACAGTTTGGGTGCTTCATTGGGTTTCTTTGGAAACAAACAAAAAAAAAGAGCTTAAAAAAAAGCAAAGAAAATTTCAACGACTTTTTTCTCCAGTTTTTGTCAACAAATTTAATGCAAATTAAAATAATTTCTGAAAGGTCTATTCATAAGAAACCAGGTGCTCACATTTTTTTTAATGTATATTTTTAATTATCATATGTATTACCATATTACATTTATTCATAAAATCAATGCATGATATGAGGAATGAAAACTGCTTAGCCCTTTGAAGAGTTTCAAGTAATAAGATATTTAATGAAAAAGCAAACTGTCAGCAGTCTGACATTCAGTGCAAACACATACCAGACATAAACTCTCCTCCAAGGCACATTTGGGTTAAAGTCACCCTAAGATATTGTAGCAGTTCTTTGCTAGTTACATTAGTACAAAGTGAGGTAATATTTATTTTGGATATTCAACTCTAAAAAAAAATGTTTTGTGATTTTCATGAAAATGGCAATTTACCAGTAGCATGGTAATATCACATCCCTGAAAGCAGGACTGGAGTTAGCTCAGAGTTGCAAGTGTTATTAAAAGCTGCACTTTTGTTCCTTAATCCTGTATTCGGGGAATACTGCAAGTTCTGATAATCAGTCTGCTATTTCCACAGACTTTGTTGTTATAAATGTATTAACTTTTTCATAAAGCAATCTGTATTTGCAATTAATCAAGTGAGTTGTCTCTTTAAGATAGTAGCCTAGCAACTTTCCTGAAGCCAGGGGAAGTCCCAGTTGGTGCCGCAGACCAACAAAGTTATTATCACAAGGCTAATCTAATTCGTCAGAGGGTTTTAAAATATCTCTCTGATTAAAAGTGAGGAGAGAAAAAAAAAACTGTGAAAGCTCAGAAACAGTTACATGGAGTATTCTTTATGTATATGGGAGAGCTAAAGATTTTTTCAGGGGACAACTAATGTTTTTATTTGTCTAAAAATTAATACAAGTTTGTTTCTCAAAATTTAATACACATTTCCAAACAGGCCCAATGATGAGAAGGGTACCTTTTTCTCCATGTTGTTTTGTTTCCTCTCAAAATCAACCACTTATTCAAGTGGAGCAAAAGCAGGATTTTGAAAACATCAAAATATACTTTCTAGGTGAGCTGAACTGAGTGTGAATCCACCAAAGTGGATTATATCAAATTCATCTCAGGTGTCTAAATTCTCAATTCCATGTCAGACTAAAGACCTGACAATTTTAGTTTTGTCTTAGCATTTCACAGCTTCATGGCATAAATCTGGCAATACTGGGTTTCTATGACTCCAAGGTTCCTCAATATTATTCCTCAATCTGAGCTGCAGACTTCGGCTTTGGCTGAAAATGGCCACAGGGCCACCCTTGTATCAACCATAGATAGATTTTTCAACAGGAGCAAAGCAAACCTCAGGGACAGAATTTTATCACAATTTCACTTTACACACACATTGTGCACAGGTATATTATTTGTAATGTCTTCTGTCAAACCTAAACAAAATTCTTCCTTTCCCCTTTGCAGCAACAGGAAATGTTGTATGGTAAAACAAGCAGCAGTAAACATGCTCCTCTCTTCTGGGTAAACAATTCCTGCTAGCAGGCAATGGGAAACATCTTACAAGACAGACCTCTCTGCCTATGCCTTCTCTGAATGTGAGTCTAAAGCCTTTTGGCAACAAGATGGACATAATCTATGTCCGTGCAGACAATTAAAAGGATCAAAGTGCAAAAAAGTCTTCCTAATTGTTCTGCTTGCTTTCTCTGAGCATCTTATAGTGATCAAAAGCCTCAAGCTATTCAGGGCTAATTTCAAACTTTCACTTTAGCTTCAGTTTACATCGACTAACCTGAAGATAAGTTCACCTCTCATGTAACATGATTTTTGTTGTTCCCTGAATATTCAATCAAGCAGCAGCTGTAAGTACTTTTCCAAAAATCTCCTGGTATTCATTACCAGAGAAGCAGAACAGTTCTGATTCAAATTGCTGAAAGGATTTCATTTAAATCAATACATATTGCTTTGGGGCTTTCTGTATGGGATCAGGGATGAAGATTGTTGCAAGCAATAGTAACTCTACCAAAGACAGACCCATTGAATGTTGAGAGGCCTATACAACTGGTTTGTATAATCTGCTAAATTCACATAGTTAATACAAAGCTGAGTATGTTTTTCTTCTTTCTTCTTTCAGTTCAACCTGATTATGAAAGTGTCCTCCTACTACACAACCCTTTGACCTCAGTTTCAAAGGCAGTAAGTGACCAAGCACTAACACCATCCTTGGAAGTAATCAAGTTACAATTATTAAAAAAAAAACCCAAACTACTCTCTTTATTAACTTTCTGAAGGACTGCTTAAACATTCAAAGTTGTTTAATCCCAGTTTGACCATTTGTGGATTAATATCTTTGCTACATCTTGTGGCTTGAATCCTATTATGTTCTCTCCACCTTCCAATGTGTTTTACTGCTAAAGACCAATGGACTGTTAACTGAGACAAAAAAAGCAGATATTCTGCATAATTTTAAAAATTTTTCTTCATTTAAACATTTAAAGAAACATTTAAAATGTTTCTTCACTGGATAAGACTGTGTTTTTTGCACAGCAATCAAAGAGAGTTCTCTCAAACTGCAAATAGTAAACTGATACAGATCCTAAAGCATGAAGTTTTATAAGGGATAGGAATCAAGACAGAGGAGGGTAACAGAGGATCTTTGCCTACCTGCTGTCTTTAATTTTCCAATTCACCTCTCAGCCTAGACCTAAAGAGTTCTACAACCAAAAGCTTTTAGACTTGTACTCAAATGTATGGGAAGTCAGCAGATAACTGCACAGAGATGAGTACACATAATGTAGTGGAATCTGGCCTATCTTGGCATATTTAAATTCTTATTTGTTTATAAGCTATAGAAAAAAGTGAAATTTATTCTACAGAATTAAACTAAGTACTAAAGAAAAGCACCGCCTACTGAGTATAGCCAAAAGAAAGGCAGGTATTGGGACTTTAATATAAAATTCTATTAGCTCCTAAATATCACCCTAGTCTAGGGATCTCAATGATACATACTAGAGGCTACTGTGCTCCTGTGAGTAGCATAAGTTAAATATGCTTCATGGGTATGAACGCGGAAGCATTTTGTTTCATCAGTTTTGAGCACCTGTCATCTAGCTGCACTATATGAACTATTTACAGTTTTGTTTTCTAAGACAGAATATACAGTAGCTTTCACAGAACAAAGGAACTCATCCCTGTGCTGTGAATAGCACAGAACCTCTCACCTTTGAATTCAGTCATCAGGGACACAAGACAGCTGCTTTCTTTGCAAGCTGAGATATTCCAACAATTTCTGCATAGTTGCTCTGTTTAATGGCAACTTTCTCCAGGAGACCAAGGGGCTGTGTCCTATCTTGGTATCATCTGCTGTGACATGTGACACAAATTTTTCTTATCTTTTTACACAAGGTGATAAGCTGTCAGTTTCCAGATATATAGCAAGGCCATTGCCGTGAGTCTGGAAATCGCAAACAAGCAAATATAGTGAGTCAAGTCATCACTAGTCTGTATGACAAGAAGTTAACTGTCCCTACCAAAGCTTCTAAGGAATGTCATCTGAACAATGCCTCCATAAAAAGATACTGTCATTATAGGAACATAATCATCACTTGGATACCTCCTTTCAGATGAGAATAGTAGAACATCACATACTGAAGGATAGCCCAGAATTGTAGGCTATGGGGCTATTTACCAATTTGAAAAGAAAATATCAGCCTAATTTAGCCACTCTTTTTCCCAAATTAATTAGCGAAACCAATGTTTAAAAGCATGTTAAGAATGGTTGGTTGGCTGTGGCTTGCAATGCTATTCTAAGTCCATGAATGGTCCACCTATAATATTTACAATTAAATTTTTGATAATTAAGAATGCACAACTGTTTCAAGGACTAGCAATGAGCCATAGCTCCTTGCCTGTAGTTCTAGTTGCGAAATCACTAGTTTGGAAACTGAGATAATCTATGATATAGAAATACTGCTTTTCAGATTAGGTTTATAACATTGAAAGGTCAGCAATTGTATGATTTCAACCCCTATTCTATAGACAATTAGAAGAGCTCCATCTGATGAGAGTTGACATTTTAGCACTTTGTGAGAGCACCATGTTCTACAGATCTACTTCTAAAAAGCCGTCTTACATATTAAGAGCAGCTTTAAGAGCAAGACGTTCTCTGAGTTGTCAGGAGAGGAAATGTTCTAACCTATTGCATGGTAATAAAGAATTACCATGGGCTAATAAAGAATTTTTAAAGTCTACAGAATCTGTATTTTTATTATATGGGGTTTTTTTTCCTTTTTTAATTTCAGAACTAGACTACTGTTGAATCGTAATAAAAATGAGCATACAGCTGTGTTCTTACATCTACTGACTCAGGCAGCGATAACAATTGTTTAATGGAGTTGGTACTGGTATCGATTGCTCATTGCTTAAAAAGGAACTTGCAGGTTAATCAGATCTGCAAGTGTCTTTCTCATTATTTACATTGCTGAAGAGATTAAATATTAGGGGGAAAGACCAAGGTTTGCTTTGCCAGATAAATAAAAATCAATTTGTTGTCGTTAGCAAATGTGTTAAATGTAGCAAGGTAACAAATCCTGCAGCCCTCCAGAGGATGATTTTTCAAGACACAATAGCCTCTAAAAGGCAGTAAAGACATGGTGGTGAACATGGTACTATGTAGGAGGTATTGCTCACTCCCTCTTCTGGTTAATTCTTCTGTTAACCTCATTTCAAAATCTGATTTTTCATGTAATGTGTGATATTAATCTCTGCAGGGGATGGACAATTACACGCAGCTGTTTCTTCTTTTAATCTTGTTTCCAATTCATAGCTTGAACATTTCTTATGCAAATTGTTTACCTTCATGACATTCAGGTTCTCCAACAGATCTGGAGACAGCTAATGAAGTTGGAAGTAGATCTTGATGAGTTTCTATAATGCAGAACACCTTCACCACATATTGTTTTGCAGCTGTACTTGCAAATTCCATATCCTTGAGTCTTTCCAACCCTCTGATTACTTGCAACACAAGATGTATTGCAGACAACCAAGGTTCTTGGTGAACTCTTTTGCTAGGTTCCAACAGAGGGTTGGCACCAAGTACCTTGTTCTGTAGTAATATCTGCTGTGTTTTTACATAGGACTCAAATTACATGAATTCATAGATTAAGGAGGGTTGAACATGATGTGAGGCAAAGTTATAAGCAAAATTATTTTCAAGTTTAAGTCTGCTTTCTCTAAAACTGTCCAGCTAGTTATGCTGGAAATATTTTTCCTCTAAAAGTGTGTGTTCCCACACTTACAGATCATGGATACACATGATTTGTGTGAGGGTATGCTGTTCTTTCTCACATAGTCAAGTCTAGTTCTGCAGTAAGCGGTATACTGTGTGTAACAGTAGAACAGGTTCTTATCTCATTCAATTGCCTGACAGACAATGCAAACCAGAGAGCATACCTTATCAGTGTTATGTTTGTTTACTTCTGTGTGTCCATATACTGTATAAATCTCTAACCCATTTGGATGAGATTAGAATGGAAGAATTGACGAAGTGACATGGGTGAAATGCAGCTTACACTTCGATTGTGTGTGGAATAGGCTTCATTTTTAAGTATCTGAATAAACCAGATTGCAAGGAGGAATAAAAAAGGTGCTTGTTCTGCAGTTTGTGAGCTCAGTTTATTTCCCAAACTGGAAGAAGGAAGAAGATTCACCTTTTTATTGGTAAAAATTAAGCAAAGACTGTAGGGCTACAGCACTGAGAAGGCTGAATTGAGTTGTAGCAAACAGCTTCATGCTGTAGTGACAGGAGGATATTCAGTACAGAAACTTGTCATGACCCTTGGCATTCAGCTCTCCTTTCCTTGGGGAGTAGCTGGTCATGATGTTCCTGGATGCATATCTTTAAGGACAGAAGGTCTTGAATAATATTTTTAAATACTCAAAATCTAGAGCTGATTGGATGAACAGCTTTTGATTACATTTCTCTTAGCCATCCTCTATTTACTTCTAATTTGTGAATATTAATAACTTTATCTTAAAAATTAACTAGTTAACAATCTATTATGCAGACTATCATGGGATAACTGTGCAGATAAGCCTGCAATATTGACAGCAAAGTCTCACCAAGAGCTGCTTTTAACATGTCAGACCAATTTCCTCTGTTAAAATGCCAGAGAAAAACAATTCATCAGCAGTGTATATTTTGCTGAGATCTTGTGATTGATGAAATTATAATGCACCTGTCTAGAAGAAATTAAATAGACTTTAATTGTATTAATTAAATTAAAACACTTCATAGTGTATCATTGGTATTGCACTGTAATCTTTTGTATAGAATAGGATGCTAACAATGCAGTCCTCCTGCAAGCTTTCTCTGATTCCTCACTTTCATTCTGGGCAGGACATCAGTACTATCTGATCTTTTCAAACAAGTGTTTACTGCCTCAGCCCTTTATACTGTTTCTCATTAAAATTGCTCACATCACTTCCTCCCTCCTGCAAGTACTTTAGCTCTGCCTGGAGCTTTCACAGGTCACGGGAAGGGCAGGAGATATTGCTTCTAGGTACTTCTCAATGAATAGATTTTCAAATTTTTTGTAATTACTTAGGGTAAACACAATGTCTCACTCATTCCCCTTGTAGTGCTAGAGCAGCCAGTGGTAAATCCATCTAGTTCTGGTCATCCTCACAAAGTCACAAGTCACAGTGTGCTGTTGTGACACCAAAGGCTAACAGCATATTGACCTGCATTAATTAGTAAGAACACAATCATCAGGATTAAGGTATTATTTCCTTCAACTCAGCCCTCAGAAGATCACATCTGGAGCCTTGTATCTGAATTTGGACCTTTTCAGTGGAAATGCAAAATCAACAGAAGAGAGAAGAGAGTCAATGGAGATTCATTCCAATGATGGGAATGCTGGAACTCACAGAAGTACAGGGCCAAGGCAGGCAAGTTCTGCTTGGCCTCATGAGGACGCAATAGAAGGTGAATTTTTGCTGTTGTGCAGAAAAAAAAGGAGCTCAGGGAAACTCTCATCCTGAATCATTCTTAGCCAGGGAGAAGCAATAATCATGAAGTTACTTTAGTTGCTTTATTTCATGAGTGAAAAAACAGTTAAGGATTTAGGTTGGGTTTCCTGTTAGCAAGAACAATTGTTGCTGTAGTTTACCTTCATACATAAATGCATTTTCTCACACTTTATGGATGCTTCCAAGCAAAAGCTCTGAAGAGTGACTCTTGTTTCAAAGAGTTAGTGGTAGAACTGGTAGAAGATGCCAGCTAACAGCTGCAGGTTTCGAGAAAGTAAGGCTTTTACAAAAAATAAGGACTGCATAGAGCTTGTATACACAACTCAGTACAAGGAAGCACAGAATGACAAATGGCTGCTAAGTACAGCCTCAGAAACAGAAGAGTTACCTCAGCCTGGGCAGCACAGACTCATAGCACAGCACAGCTCAGCCTGTGAAGATACAAGACAATTTTTTCAAATTAAAACTAAAATTTCCTGGTAAAGGTTTTCTTGATCCAGTGAGCGTATTATTCATCATCACATAATCTGCTGCTGTATATTTCCACAGATAGATTTGTCAAAAGTTGTGCAACAGAAATACAGAATTTCCCTATGGAAATTATTAGAATTAAGATCAATACCATGTTAAAAAAGAAAAAAAACAACCAAACAAACAAAAAAACCCGCTATTATATTGATATGAAACTGGAGTGATGTAGCTTTATTATTATTATTATTATTGTGTTTGGAATTTGTATTCTCAAAATTAAGAAGAGAATTTTATTTATTTTCTTGACCTACCTGAAACCAGTGGTCCTCATAACAGTAGGTAAGACATATTATACAATTGTAGCATAAGGGCATTTTCCTACAGAATATCACTATGCATGGCTTCTCCAAACAGAAGTTGTAGGTGCAAATTGAAGTCTAGCAGCAAAGAATCTGGACACAATACAATAACCAAGGCTTTTCTTCATCCTTGGCAGCCTGTTGGGCTTCCTCTTAAGAAATGCACATAGCAGGTGACAATTTTCCTACTCTCCAGATCCTTCATGACACCTGCTACAGCAACTCCTCTAGCATTGCTCAGAGGAATGCTACATAACATCTACATAACATTTGAAAACCGAACAGGTTACAGAAGGCATCCTGCCTGCTTCTGTACCTTAAGATTTTCTAACTGGAAAATAAAGATATTTCCCCAAGCCAGTAGTGTCATTTCTGAAATGCTGAGAAGAAAAGAAAACACAGATATTCTAATACTCCTACTCTTCTGTTAAAAAACTGGAGGTAAAAGGAGAGCATAAAAAACCACTTAATTTTGTAGATATACGTGACATAAAAAATTTTTGTGAATCATGTCCAGCATAAAGGAGAACGAGTAAAACGTGTTCTGTCCTGGACATGGGTCAGTGATTAAATGACTGGCTGTAAACAGCAATTTCTGCTACTAAATTCCAGTCTTCCTGAGTAGGGCTTCTCTGCATTTTGGTTTATTTCTTTTTAATTCACAGCACATTTCTGTTCTGCCTCTGGTTCAAGGATACAATCACTGCAGATATACTGTAGCACTGTAACTGTTGGGTAGACAAGCTGATTTATGGACCAGATTTCCTTTTCTTTTCTCTCTGCTTGTAAGGTAATATAAAAAAGGAAATAAAAATAGAGTCATAAAATAATTGATTAACTGACATATACTAGCAAATGAACTCACAGTTCAAAAAGGCAGGGGAGCAGAACAGATGATTGTCACATCTAACAGTGACAAATGCCACTTAACTGTTATGAAATGAAGTTACTGCTTAGTGTTACTTTGACAGCAGACAAAGAATATGAGAATGCCAATGTGTTGCCTTCTTCTGAATGTGTTAATCCATTTCCTTCCTCTTCACTGACACTTTTTTTGAGCTAATGGACAAAAACTGATACTAAAGTTCTTATTTCATGGTGGTGGTGGTTTGGGTTTTTCTTAAACAAGAAAGATCCCATTGATCATCTTCAGAGATTCAACACTCCAGATGGTTCTGCCATAATTTCAGTGCATTCATAGTAGGAAGTAAATAGCTTTAGAATCTGCCTGCTACAAAGAGCACTGGATGGCTTTCAGGTTTAGTCCACAGGATTATGTTTTATGGCAGTGTCTGAGATTGTGGGCATTGAACGATATTTAAACTGAATTATGAATAATTAACAAGTTCTCAGAAGAAATTTATCAGATTGCTGGATTTTGGGATCCGCAACAACTTCCACTAGGTCCTTCATCATCTGAGTCAAAGTGCCACCTTCATTCCGAGTCGGAATTATTTCAGAAATCTGAAGACAACAAACAGATGTTATATTTTTCTAATAGTCCTCCTTTAATGCCAGCTGGAATAGCCTGGCTATTGACAACATCAAATTCCTGTGGACTTCCTTGTCTACTGCACTGTCTTGAAGGGAACTTCAGCAACCATTTGTGTTTCATTCAATGAACACTACTTCACCTTACACAAAGGGTGCAATTCCCAGTTGCAACTGCCTCTGTATAGAAACAAAACTCAATAATAGAACCACATGCCTATTTTAAAAGCAAAACTGTGAAACAGAACAGGCTACAAAGAAGCTTGGAAGAACTAAAATTAGTTTTTCCTGTCTTGCAAACAAGTATAACCATGATGATTTTAACTGATGGTGCACAACCACTAGATAGTTCACAGCAAAATACAAAATGCTAATCTATTGCTTGCTTTAAATGAAACTGCTTGTCATCAATAGGACAAACTGCCTTTCCTTAATACTTCTGAACTCTATTATTCTTTCTAACAATTCTCTCATTTTTTAGTTATTTAATCAAACCACAACATCGAGTTTCTTAATATCACCATCTTGCAAAAAAGGATACCATGTTTAGCTGCTCATTCTGGCCTAAACCCAAGTTAGAGCTGCCTGCTCAAAGTGCATCATGTGCCTTACAAATTTAACCTGATACTGCAATCTGTTCCATATGGACATAATATCCATCTGTATTGAACTGTCTGCAGGATCAGGACCCTTTCTGGATTAAAAATCAGCTACAAATATATAATATATTCTTCAGGTGTATCAATAATTTGTTTTTAACAAAATTTTCTGTCTTCAAATAGTGATTCCTAGATCCTCTTTGCCTAAGTAACTGTAAATGGACCAGTCAGTGTCCACTTCCTACTTTCCTGCCTTTGGAGGATGTGCAGAAGGATAATAAATTACTGTTATTACAATGAGAGTATCCACTTATTTTTAAAAATTAATTAATTTAACTATATAAAGCAGCAATTTCTGAAGTTTATCAGGAAAAACAAAGTTTGAGAGAAATCACTATATAGTAATATAACCCTATAAATATTTTTAAGTGACAAAATATATCAATCTGAGAATCAGTGAAGTAAAGAACTCTTTTTTTTAAGCACAGTACAGTTTTTTCTGTTTTGCTTTTGACCAATTGGAGAAGCTTATAAGAAGTCCATTTCAATTTAAAATTGACATTTGTGTTCTGTTTGTATTCTTCATAACCATCAATGCACTTAAATTTCAGCATATACCAGGGTCATATCTCAGTAATTAAACTCTTTTACTAAAATAAAAGATTTTGGAAATTTATACACATTTAAAGAGTTACTACGAATTTTATTATAAAGTTGCAGTAGAATTTGAATATTTTATTTCTTATGCACTGTTCCTCTGGTCAAACTCCATTTCTGAAAACCCAGCCTTGAAAGCATGACTCAGTATTTCTGACTTCTGATCTAGACCTTGTTCCATTAAAAACTGGGCAGAGATTTTTCTCTGTTTATCTTTAGAATCAGTTGGTACAGTGATGTGTACAGTAGTTTCCAATCAAGATCCAAACTAATTTCTACTGGTATGTTTTCATTAATGTCAGTAGGTGCAGAGGTAGATGGAGGTAGATATAAATAAATACAGACAGATGCAGATATAGATGATATATATGGATGTTTGGGGAATATATTCTCTGATGTCATTTTCTTCTTTCACACCTTTCTTCCAGTTTCTAATTTTAGGAACTGTACAGAGAATATTCACTAGGATATCTTAATGTTTTCAATACAGAACACTGAGACCAAATTCAAAACTCATCTAGGTCTTTAAGATGTAAAATGTCAATAGCCAGAGATAAGAGTTGACTTCTGGCCAACCTGCTCTGCAAACAGCACAGATTAGATGCAGATCAATGTACAATAAATGTCTCCTTGTCCTAATATTTAGTCAGCGCCCTCCCTGTTCGCAAACCATGGCCTTGTGTTAGTGTCCTGATCTCACTTGTTTCACTTCGGTCCTAATAAGAAAGTGAAATATGTATGATACTACTCCAGTTTTCATCATTTTTTCTCCTTCATGATATTTCAGGTCTAAGCACATGACAAGGAATTGTGAAACAGAATTGTAAGGTTTCTTAAAACAGTATCCTTCAAAGTCTGGCCATCAGTTAATGGCTGGCAGCTCGATCAATACGAGATTGCATCAAGAACCTATTTCCTGCAGGAGGTCACCAGAAATGTCTGCTCTGAATGGCTAACTAAAAACTTCTACGTATCTCACTACGTGCAGAAACACACTAACTATGGTTCTATATCTTCTCTTGGTGGAGTGATGATCAAAACACTAATTGTACAGGCTCAGTACTGTCAGCAGCACCTTATTTCTCCCTTATACATGCACACATGTTTTGTTTTTACTTTCTGCCACAGAGGAGACAGCATAGTGGCTTTAAAACTAGTATTTCATCTTCAGGTGATCACTGGCAGATCATACACATACGGGGCTAGTCAGGATTTAGCTAATGTAAAAGGGGCCTGGTCCAGCTCTCCCAAAAAATCAATATGAGATTCACTGTTCTCAGTGGAAGCTAGATCAAGCCTCATCTACACCGGGGGAGATATTTTCTGAAGCATAAAAGGATAGTGAGACATTAAAGTCCCAAATCCTATTCATTACCTAGAGAACCTCTTTTAATACTTCTTTTCCCAATGTGAAATAAAAATATAGACCGGGAAATGTAAAAAATCTGTTACATCTCTGGACATAGAAAATTGCTGGTTTGTTTTTCATCTTGACCTGAAGTTGCTATAAAAGTACTTTGAAAATTTCTACTGTCCCATTTAAGCTATCTGTAACTCAGACTTTCTTTTAACGGATTTGGCAGAAAAGACTAATAAGAGCTAAACAAAAAAAAATAATTATGTGAGACCGGCACTTTCTAAGAGCCACCAAAGCAATATAGTTCAGTTGCATATCATCCTTTCACAGCAGACTCTTTCCAAATGTGCAAACGTTTTATTTACATATTGATTAAGTAGACTGGGTTATTGATGGGAAAAAGGAGAAAAAAAATATTTCTAATTATCATAAAATCACTTTTTCACCCTTTTTTGATGTTTTCCACACCTCTAATTACTGTTTGTCTTTATAGTGAGAGTACAAATGCATCTTTGCCCTCAATGGATTGTGACACTGTAGCTTAATAATAAAAGGCAAGCACTTTTTCTTAATAGCTAGAGGTCTGGGTCTTTGTTTTGGAAGGTCATTTGTCTTCTCTACAGTAAAAAGAAGAGGGTACAATCTCAGTGTGTTTAATTATGTTTACTGCTTCATCTTGCCTCTGAGCAAATATTTGTTACAAAGGAAATATGGGCATTCATTGTGCCATCAAGGACCATAATTTTGAACCATATAATTATTAATCTGCAGAAAGTGAGCTTTCAATGATATTTGTTCTTCAATTACATGCTTGGAGAAAAAATTCTCCAGACCAAATACGCTTATTCTATGGCCCCATAATGACCTCCTAATGATTTTCTGTTTTTTGGAGAAACCTACATGTTTAAAAAATTCAGAAATTTAGTTGTTGATGTACATTTGTAATGACTCTTAGGAATGTTTGATGTTCCAGTGGATTTAGATGACAAGAAATGATCCAGCAGTAGTGTAATGCCTATGAAACAATGGAGATGTCCAATGGATATTGAGTCTAAAGATGATAAATTGATAACAATTACAAAACTTTAAGGCTATCTCTAGTAGGATTTAAGAGCTTAATCTTTAGTAGGATTCATCTTGCTGAACTGTAGACATTTACTGTATAGATGTCTGCATCTGAATTACTTTAAGTCTCTATAGATAAATAATCTGGTCTCAGTATAATTAATATTGTACTCTTGTGGACATCTAAAATAGGTCAGATCAGCTGTGCTTTCCAAGTGGCTATTCCTCCTGGCTAACTGTAGTTTAGCTACTGCCATACACACAAATGCCTTATTACAAATACCTAGGGACCTGAAAAAAGGGTCTGATCTGTGACCCTGAGGATGTAAATTAAGAGATGAACTTTTGGCCAGCTACAAATTTTAGACTCTTCCAAGTTCCTTCTGAGGGAGGGAGGGAACAGCAAGGAACTGTTTTAAACTCCTCACCACTACAGGAACAATTTTGACAACAATTCTGTTCCTTTAGAATACTATTTTGTTTGGAAGGTTTTCCTGCAGCTCAATAACAACAGACTTTCTGTCTAAGAACTAAACCTTTTCTGCCCTGTCTCCTTAGAGGCTAAAGATTGGGAGTAACTTTGGAATGGCTAATGCTTTTATACTTATGAATACACAAGCACAATACAAGTTGTTTTTCTTAGAAAAATAGGCAGAATGGAATAAACGGTTTCTCTACACAGCAGTCACACTGATAGCATGCATTCTTGTGTAGTATTCAAATGGAACATTCTCAAACCTTCTGCTTTAATAAATATTTGTCANAAACTCCAGTGAAAATTTCTTTGTCTCCACTGCTTTCATTCAGCATTTACAAATGACAGGATAAATCTTGACTCCAGGAGAGAAATTAGTGTTTTGCCATTGATATCTATGGCAATAACATTTTGCCATATATATCTGCATTTCAGTAGCATACCAAGCATATATATATTTTCGTCTTGATGGAAAGGAAGTGCTATTGTTCCTGGTTTTTTCTATCTCCTTAATGTCTTTTACTCATATTTTTCCCAATTAATAAAAACACTTAAAAGTAAACTATTTATTTCCAATTTCTTTCTCTGATAATTTTTTATGTAATAATATATGAGGAACATATACCTAAATCTTGTTCCCATATCAGCACTCGAGGAAAAACATCTGAGATTTAGTTTGTTGAAATAACTTTGTTTTGGAGGAATGTCTAGTTTTGTACTTCATTAGTACAAGTTAAAAAAAAAAGATTCTTAGTATATACTCTAAGTCAAAACCTTTTTTATATAACTGGTGAATATATATTAGTATAATATGTAGGTGCCCTCTTGTACTATCTTTCTGCACATAAACAGTCAACATAGTTACAGTAAACAACAACAGTAATTATATATGACAATACAGGTTGTAGACAAACAGAAAGCGGAGGGAGATCCAGGTTTTAAACAACTTGCCCAACCTAGAATCAAAACATAATTTCCAAAGTCCTTGTGTACCATCTAAAAGAAAACCAAAAATACCCAAAAGAACATCCATTTACATGACACCTGATCATCTGATAGATCAGGGCATAGACTTATAATTAGCAAAAAAGTAAATACTGTTTTGACAACTGTCAGGATTTTTTATAGTAAATTTTTTTTTACTAAATTGTAGTGAATAAATAATAATAAAATGAAGCCTTGAGAGAGTATTTCTGAGCACAAGTCATGTGTCATGTGAAAAGGAGCGATTTCCTCAAAACTTTGGTGTTCGTCTAGGCTGTCAGCACCCTGTGAAAGCTGAGACCCTCGTGTCTGACCAGTTTCCTCCTTTTCATCCCACGTAGCTTACAATCGTAGATTGTGTACGTGGGGAATCAATGTGGAAAAGGTTTTTGGAAATGTTCATTGCATTCATCCGGAAAGTAGCAACTGCATCTAGTCCTATAACGTCCATACTGTTATACCTTCTGTCAGCATGTGATTATAACTTACCGGTTTCCTCTTACTTTATCCACAGCCATCTTTCCACATTCAGGGTACAGAATATCTTCAGGTACAGCAATCATTTGCTAAGTAGCTTCAATCTAATCTATTTCCCTTAGTAGCAGGGAGTCACAAAATAAAGAGCAAGATCATAGCTGAGGCCATTTTACTTTTGAAAGTAAAAGAACAGAACAATGCCCTGGGGTTATAAGCATGGATGCAAAATGATCAAGTACAGGCTACTGAGGAAATGCAGCACTGAGAGCTGAATAGGACTGGCTTTAGCAAATAATAGAGTGTAAATCTAGCATGAAAAAGTCTCATACATGGTGGAAAGACAAAGGAGATAGAAGCAAGATGAGGAAATCCCCACAAGAATGAGAACAAAAAGAGGAGTTGTGCCATATTGGCACATCTGAACCTTCTGCAGACCACCTGTCTTCTGAGCTCCACATCTTACCCACAGTGAATTCTCCTTCAGTGGAGAAAGGGGCCAGCTTTAACTTACTTGCTGTACACTAAAGGTAGCCATGGCAAGTTAGTAACTTCTAGAAATTCTTTCTTCAGATAAGCTGTAAATTAGTGGGGTAAAAGTAAATGCTTCAGTCTATGGCAGAAAGAAATAAGGAAAAAACATTTTAAGCCCAAGGGGCTCATCTGAAAAGCTATCATGAATTCTAAGAATACTCTTACGTTCATTGACCCAACTTCGCCTTGTATCAGTGTTAATATAATGCATTCAACAAAGTGATAGCATTCTGCTTCACTAATGCAGCCAAGACTGTGTGAACTCTGTTATACAGGAATAGCAGCAATTCTGAGTAACACTTTTCAGGCAGTTATTCCATTCAGTACTTAAATTAAAGAAGGAATTCAGTGATTATGGTGCAGATGTAACAAAATGCGCTTCATTTTACTCTCAATCAACCCTTAATTAACAGAAGATGCAGACGATGGGAAATAATTGAACTTATTACTTTGCTTCTCTGTTTTTCATTAATGTCATTGTAATAATTCTATTAATGGGATGATTAAATTTTTTACTTTAAAAAAAATCAAATTTGCTGGTAAAATCCAAGCATAAAGTCTATTTATTGTCGTGTTAAATATATTGTGGAACAATGGAACTACAATATGCTTTTCTGAGTTAATTTTGTATAATTCAGAAAAGCCTTGAAAACCAGTCCAAAATTCAGCCAGGAGAGAGCTTACATCCTACATCTGTAAAGGACACTTAGGAACTCTGCTCTGTGAAAAGTCTGCTATCTGCCCAGGCTCTGTATCTTGTGAAAATAGAAGAACTTTTCTTTTGTTAAAACCAGTTCTAGAAGTGAGAAAGGATCAAATCACACCTGAGGAAATATGGATTTTGCACTGTACTATAACACATCAAACCGTACAGTTCCAGTCTGCCTTTCAGGACAGATATCTTCTGGATAACTAGCATAGAATCACAGCTTCTGAAAACGACACATTTCTCTTACTGAATATGAACAGATGTAATCACACTGACTTCTGAACACTCATTCTCCCCTTATATTTGTGGATGTTCTTTTTTTGGAATAGACAGTTTTTGACAATAGTAAGCTGCCACTCTTGACTTTAGGATCACTGGTTTACTATAGTTAAATTACCATTTTACTCAATGTCTAAGTACAATAACAAGTTCCCAATAAAAATAGCTTAAAATAAAAATAGTGTAGACAAGAGCTCTGAGCACAATTTTTCTTTTTCATATCAGAGGTTTATACAATTATCAGCTTAAGCTTTAATTGGATTTAACTAATTGGTAAACAGGATTTTTACTCATTAGTTTTATACATGTATCAGTTCTTCATTTAAAGTTTAATTTAAATTCAATGTGAGCAACTGGATGGCCAAGATATGTAAAAAAGAAAAAAGCAGTGAAAAACCTTGACGAGGCACAAAAATTTCTTCACTCTGCTATTCTTAATGATGCCTATTATTAAATCTGATCACTTTTTACATACATATCAAATAATATTATATAAAATACACATTTTTAAGAGGCCATCCTATGGATTTTGGTATCAAGATGAAGAGAAAAGTAAAAGCCCTTTAGTTTAATGTTTATCAAATTTTACATATATTCCATACAAATCTGAGAAAAGAAAACCACCAATTTTAAAATGTGTTTATATTTTAAAAATAGAAGTGTAAAAAAGGTAATGTTTATTGCTATAAACTAGTTCCATGGTTTTACAAAAGAATATGAGTGTTTAAATACTGTAACAACTTAAAAGAATAATTATTTCTATGAAAAAAATGGCCATTCACAAAGCATCAGTTAATTTCCTGCTACAGAAGTACTGCTATTAGAGATATGGGATATTGAACCGTGAACTGAGCCCACAAATTTCCATAAAACCCACAGATAATGCTGCAGTGCTTTGGCATTAATTTAATAGGCTTTTCAGGTTTGTCTTTACTGTATTTATAAAGAGGAGTAGTAGAAAATAAAGGATGAAAGCACAGGTGATACGCTCTCTTTTATACATTCTAAGACCTTCCTATGTATTTTCGCAAGATCCTGGCTGTAGTCAGAGATGTTCTGATTGTACCCCTCTCTGTGCCTTTTGTTAAAGCACACATGCATTAGCAGAAAAATCTTTTGCTTTTGTGGATTAACAGCAACATAAATTGTCCAGCCTTTTCCTGCAATGAAACAGTACAAAGAAATATTCCACTTACAATAAATATGTCTATAAATGAAAATGTTAAGAGTACTGATTCCATTCTAGCACATATACTTATGTGTGATGACAAGAAACCTCATGGCCACAACACAATGCTGGAAATTTCAAAATATAGAGATACACATAAAAATTATGGAAAGACAAGAAAAAGAAAAAAAAAATAATAAAAATGTACACTTGAATACAGAAGGAAATGTTGGCCTAAAGTGGCTAAAGATAGGAGAGATAAAACACATGTAAAGAAGGAAAGTTAACACAAACTGATAAAGTTAGAGACATTGAAGAAAAATACAGAAAAACAGAATAGCTCAAAAAAACTTGAAAACAATATTTTTTTTAAGCCATTCAATCATTTTAGGAAACATATAGAAAATTTTTCACTGGTGTCCTATAAAAATGAACACATTTTTCATTTGAAAGATGTCCACATTTTTGTGTTGAATCATATGTTCTCCATTACAGGAGTCTCCTGCAAGTGAAGTGCTGGGAAGGAAACAGGAGATTAACTGCTGTAAGTTGTGCTTTCCCTTAATTGTTGTCTTTGTGCAATGATATTGGCTACACATAACCTGTAACTTAAAAAGTTTCTAAATGCTTTTCACAGTAATGAGACATCTTTTAGACACCTACCCAGTCAATTTTATTGGGATACCAAGGATGTGAGAGAAAAGCTAGCAGAAATGAACCTCAGATTTTCCATCTCCTTTATTTTTAAGGGTTCTATAACTACCTTGTCCTTCAGTAAATTGTTCCTAATCCTTAAGTACATGGAAATTAATTTCTAATGTTTTCCAATGGACTTCCTTGTTAAAGACTGCTTAATCCTGGTAAAATTCTTATAAATTGTATTTCTTCTTTTATAGGCTTCTATTCACAAGGCTTTTGCTGATGAGGTCTTAGATTCTGCTCAAACCCAGGTGTCTTCATCTTCATGTAGTTATTTTAAAAATATTTCCAATTGCATATATTTTTAGCATTTCTTTAGCTTTCTCTGTTTTAACATGATAGTCTTCACTGCAGAACAAACCTTTCAGGCAAGAGACTTTAATATGGTCAAGACAGTGATAATGTTCATCTTTATCACTTGAAGGTTAAGTACATGAAAATTCTATGAGCTCATGTCATGTTCTCTTCTTGTGCAAGTCCATTGGCAGTCATTTCACTACCCAGGAATCCCTCCTAGAAGCAGCTGTCAGAAGTATGGTTTAAATAGGAAGGGACACATTCTGCTTAACGGTTACACTAGTTTAAATCCCAAGTAATTCCACTGAAGTCACTGGATTTGCTCTGGATTTAATCCATCCTAACTGAAAGCAGAATTTGGCCCTTTGATTCCTGCTGCAACTCAATTGTTGAGGGATTTACTATGTGGGGTGTGCTCTGTACAACTAGCACGCTGCAGCATAGTTGTTGATCTACTTACCAGCAGAGTAAGAGCTTTATAGCTGAAACTTCTGAGTAAAAATAAATTGCAGAAAATTCCCAGCTCAGCTCTAATATCAATTTACAGAAAGCAAAATACAGCTCTCCACCAACATGGACTAGTTGAAATGGAGGTAGTTAAGTGCACAATGCTTTCTAATATGCTGAATACTCTGTNTAGCAATTCATCGGTAGAATTGACAGCCAGCAGCCATTCTCGTTGACTTCCACAGGTTTTCATAGAACAAGAATTTGAAGGAGGATACTTACCTAATGTTCTATTTTAAAAATGTATTAAAAGTTGACTAATTACTTGACAGGCTTTATGAATGACTAAATAGTGAGGCAAATGGGGATCTTATATGAAAA
>VXBU01015892.1:15411-29923 GCA_013400315.1 Bombycilla garrulus | reverse complement strand
AAAATAAAATAAATTACTGGGGCCAGCCAGCCAGTCCTGCCTTCTCCTGTTGGGGGAGCTGGGCTGGGGGAGCCTGCAGGGGCTGGGAGCTGCCAGCAGCACGGGGGGACACGGGTGGGGACAGGGCCATACCTGCTCGGGGTTGTACCTCGAGAGGACGCCATCCCCATGGAACTCCTCCAGAACATCCTTGAGCTTCTTGGTGGAGTCTGGGGAGACAAAGGCACGGTGCTGAGCGTGGCCCAACTGCGCTGCCTTCCTCACGCACCAGCAGGGCGGGGCACAGGGGTTTATCTGCTGGATAGACAACTTCTGGACCCTTCTGTGCCTGGAAGAGGCCACCCATGCCCTGCTTCCTCTTTCACCTTCAGAGGGCAGGGCAGATATGGAAAGCTGGCCCGGGAGCTTTACATACACAGAGAACTTCCTCCTGCCAGTATGAAAATAAACACAGGCCCAGAGCAAAGGCAGGAAGGCGTGAACCGCAGTCCCAGCTGCTCTGCTGTGCTCAGCACACCCCTGGATGTCCCTGCCCCGGTGCAGGCGGCTGCTGGCGCCTCTGGGCAGGGCCAGGCGTCCCAGGGGCTGCCTTGGGCTGCCCACTGGTATCTCCAGGAGGTGCCAAGAGGGAGAAATAGAACTGCATTCATAGAACCGTGGAATCATTTCGGTTGGCAAAGCCCCCTGAGATCATCCAACCATGAACCAGCACAACTGTGTCCACCACTAAGATAGAAGTGCCGCACATCTCCATGGCTTTTAAATGTCTCCAGGGATGGTGGCTTCACCACCTGTTTCATTTCTTGACTACCCCTTTGGGGAAGAAATGTTCCTGAATATTCAGTCTGAACCTCCCCTAGTGCGGCCATTCCTTCTTGTCCTATCACTGGACTGGTCCAAGCAAACTTCCACACATGTAGTAAAGACCTTCCCTGGCTGAGTGTCCTTAGAGCTGGAGTGTCTGGAGGGACATTCATCCTTTCAAAACAGAGAAAAAAGGGAAAAGCCGAAAAAAAAGATCAAGGTGAGCGAATATTCGACCCTCACCTTCACACACCTCTCTGGGCATGTGCATTTAAAAGGTTCTCAGACACAGCAGCCTTGTTAAATACTGCGAAATCCTCTCTCCACGTGCGGGCTGTGCTGGCTCTGATCCCCCCAGCCCTCTGCTGGGGACAGAACTGGCAGTGGACCACAGCTGTCTGGGATGTCTGGGGCACTCAGGGAGAGGGATCCTGGCCCTCCCTGGACCCCCAAATCCCATTCCCCAGCCCAGTGCTGAGCCATCCTGCGGGGGAGGAGGCAGCTCCCCGTGCTGCAGCCTCGCTGGATGGCCACACTTTGATTAACAAAACAAAGATGCCATCATCGTTCTGAGTGCAGCGTTACAGATGGTGTTTTGTGGTCTGGGATTCAGGGAAGCAAAGCCCAGCATCCTCCAGAGAGGCAGAATGAGGTGTGGAGAGGGACACTGCGCACACACCTCTGCCTGCAGCCCTGCCTGAGCTCTCTGGCTGGTAGGCAGGAGCACGGCCCCACTGGGGAACATGAGGAACTCGTCCCCAGCCTCACCCTTCTGAGGTACAGTGTCCCCACGGACAGCCTCAGAGAGCTCACGGTGTCCCCTTTGCCTCCCAGCCTTCTCCCATCACCTCAAGGTCATGCCAGCTCTGCCAAGAAACACCCTGGTGATTTTACACCCCTTCTCCCTTCATCCTGTGGCTTTCCTGCCCCACCCTGCCCTGCTCTCAGCACCTCCATGGGCTGCACCGCTTCTCCATCAACTGCTGTAGGAAGCACGCCCACACCCCAGCTCTCTGGCAGGCAGGACCTCCAGGACCTGGCTCTGCACCCCTGAGCTCTCTCTCCAGGCTCTCCCGGCTCCAGGACCCCTCCGGTGCCGCTGCAAATCTCCGTTTCTTGGCAGGAGCTGCAGCAGAGCGTCGCTCTGCAGACGCGCTAAGGAAAATTGCCGCAGAGGGCTGGCAGCCCGAAGCGCGCTGTGGAGCGGCTCGGTGCGTTTGGGAAAAGCCAGCCTGCTCTCCTGGTTGGCATTTCACTTTGCTGGGGAACGTGGGAGCCGGCTGCCTTCAGACGGACCGAGCCGCGCTCACGTGCCCGGCCTGCAGCGCTCAGAGAATCCTGGACAGGCGGGCATGGGCACCCAGCAGCCAGCTGGGCACGGCGCCAGCCTCCCCACCCAAACCTGAGGAACCACCCGGCTTCCCAGGAGCCAAGGAAAGGCAGGGCGGTGCTGAGTCCAGCACGACCAACAGGAGTTCTCAGCCCGCTCTGAGGGCGCACGGGGTACTCACAGTCCGTGTACTGCTGGAGCTGGGCAAACTCGGCGGGGCTGAGCGAGATCCACGCGCCATCGCTCATCTTGGGCCACCGGCTGCTGCCTCTGTGCCGGGCCGGGTGCCACGGGTCCCGCACAGCACTCGCTCACATGGGCACGGCGAGGGGCGCGGGGGGCTCCGGCACCGCTGGCGTCATTCCGCTGAGCCCGCGAGGAGCCGGCCCCGGAGCTTCGGGACACCCAGTCAGCGCCTTTCTTCCTGGAGGGGACAGAAAGAGAGGAGGGGCTCAGAGCCTGGGTCCTGCTGCCACGGCTCCCCGGGGACTGTCACCCTGCAGTCTGTGGTGAAAACGGGGGGCCAGGGTGCTTTCCCAGCTGGGAAGGACCCCCTGCTGCAGACGTGGGGGATCTGTGCTCCAGGGAACAGGGAGCAGAGCGTGTGGGCCGCACTGGGATGGGGTGGGCACAAGGAGGAGCACAGGGCACCTCACTGTGGGCATTCCCAGGGCTTGGTGTCCCTGGGGAAGCTCCTCCACCGTGGAGCCAGCCCGGTGCCACCCACAACAGCCACAGCTCTCCCCGGCCAGAGGATGTGGCTGACAGAGGCCAAGCAAACACCTCGGGCACGGAAAGGACTTGTCACCCCCAGCATTCCTCAGGGGAACCCAGAAGGAAGGCCACGGCTATTTAAAGAAGATGCAAAAACTGGGGGCAGGGAACACAAGAGAGTAGAAGCTTCCAGCTCACTGCTGCACCTTTGAAGCCGGTGTTTACTTCCAGAGAATCATTGAAAATGAAAATCTACAGTCAAAAGGAAAACCTGTGCCACAGAAAAACTCTGACCAAAGGGCTCTCCCCAGCCTATCCATTTATAGGCTTCAAAGTTCATTAGTTTTCTTCATTTAGCTGAATTGGTCATCAGGCAAAGGAGGAGGTGGTTGTTCTCCAAGGAGTTTGATCTCCATTTTAGGGCTGTTTCCCTGCTAAATGTTGGCTCCCACTTTCCACCAGCGTGAGCTGACGGACTGGAGAAAGCAGAGCAAGGCTGAGCTGGGAAAGATCACGGGACTTGGGATGATGCTTGGGGAACACCCATATCCCCCAGCTGGCTGCGCCTTTCCATTGACAGAAAAACATCTTTGTTTAAGATAAATAAGTAATTCTGGGGAGCTGCCGTGTCCCACGTGCCACACCAACCCCACACAGAGTCCCTGGGGACGTTTCAAATACAGGGGTGCACCAGGAGCAGTCATTTAGCCCCTCGTCCTCAGGACTCTGCCCACATTTCTGTACTAAAGCTATTCTGGCTTTATATTCAGCTGCTGAAAATGCTCCAGGGCAAGAGACGGTCCCAGGGGCAAAGGCAGGTGTTGGAGGAGGAAGGAGCAAACCTTTAGGATGGTGATCCCTGAGGAAACAGCCCAGGGCGGAGCATCAGCCCAGATGGCTGCTAAGGGGTTTTCCAGCTGCAAGGAGCGGCTGCACAGCGAGAGAGGAGCCCACCAAACCCAGGCTACACACCTGAGAGAGTGAAATGTCACAACTCTGCTCAGTCCTTTCGTCCCAGGAGAACAAAGTCACCGGGGCCTTGCTCCGTCACTCCACTCCTGGGACTTCTTGGCTGCTTCTGAGGCTGCCTGGGGGGCTGTGGGGCTTGGGGACCCCACAGGACGCTGCTCCTGCCAGGCTGTGCCCTCACTGCTCTGCCCTGGGGCACTCCTGGCGGGATAACGCACAATCCTGGGGAAAATCTCACCTTCCCACCCTCACCAGGGCCCTGCAGCCCTGTGGCAACTCGCCTTCAGCCTGTGACTGTCCCAGCTCGTCCTGGCAGCTCTTTGTCCCCATGCCACCAACTGGGGACAGGCTGGACGCAGCACTGGTGTGGCTAGGGAAGAACTACCCGGTGTGTTCTCACACTGGCATCGGTTTAGTGGGGAGCTTCATCTTGATGAAAGCACAAGCAAGAAGATGGCGTTTGCTCCTATCCTGGGTGAGGGGTTTTTCCCAAAGTACCTCCAAGGCTGGTCCAGAAGAACTCAGTCTGTAAGAAGTGAACGCACACAGACTTCACGTTTCCTGGCTAACAAGCTGTTTGGTTTGACCAGAACCAGTTTCATCCTAAACTCATCCAAGGAGAGGCTGAGAGCGCAGAACTAGTTAGAAGAAAAGGCAAAAAAGAGGGGACCTGGCTGGCTCCAGCTCCCTGCGGGAGTTTGGGGGCACTGAGCCCTCCCACAACAGAGGGCAGCAAAAATATCCCTGGCTTCTTTCTTCTAATGGCAGGTGATGGGGGCGGGTGACAGGGCAGCACAAAGGAAAGCACCAGAATGAAAGCAAAGCAGAGCTAATTGGGCCATCCCAAGGGGCTTTCCCCCAGCAATTGCTGGAATAACAAATGCCACTTCTGGCACGTCAGCCTTGGATTTCAGGAAGGGCAGGAAAAAGCCTCCTCAGGAATCCAGCTGCTCCTCGTTTGGCCGCCCTCTGAATTGTCAGCGGCAAATTATGTTCTATTAAATCAAATTTGCCTCTCTCTAAAAATAGCTCCCTACTAGTGTTACAAATAACACCGGATTACCCTGCCTGAAGGCTCTCACCGGGACACGGCCCCTCTCTCTCTGCCCCTCCTCGCTCCGTGCGTGTGGGCAGCGGCGTGGCGCGACCCAGGGCGGCTCAAGCAGCTGGGGGAGGACGGGCAGGGGGGACTTTGGAGCCTCCCAAACCTTCCTGGGGGAATAAACAGCGCTGGAGCTCTGGGGAGGCTGCGTGGAACACCCTGCCAGCTGCGGTGATGAAAGAGGTGCTGCTGGAGCACGGATGGGTGCAGCTCCGGGGGAGCCGGGGCCCAGCCATGTAGGGCCTGGAACACATCAGCAAGGGGAGGGCCAGGTGGGAGTGAGCCGTGGGCCAGCTCCCAGGGCTAAGCAGAGCCTGGACACACGTCAGGAGCGAGGTTCAGGCAGTGGAACGCGCAGATATCCCTGAGAAAGGGCTATCCATGGGTGCCTCCAGTATTCAGGGATGGGGGACTCCCAGAAGCAGCAATGGGAGGGCAGAGGAGCTGTTTTCCCAGCCAGACGTGCCCGTCAGGAGCCTCTTCACCAGCCCCCAGGCGCTCAGGACCCAGCTCAGGACCCAGCTCAGGACCCAGCTCAGGATCCAGCTCCGGATCCAGCTCAGGATCCAGCTCAGGACCCAGCTCAGGACCCAGCTCAGGATCCAGCTCAGGGCCCAGCTCAGGACCCAGCTCAGGACCCAGCTCAGGACCCAGCTCAGGACCCAGCTCAGGGCCCAGCTCAGGATCCAGCTCAGGACCTAGCTCAGGACCCAGCTCAGGGCCCAGCTCAGGACCCAGCTCCTCCGTCCCACAGCACAGCGCTCTGGGGGTCACCTGGGACTGGGAGGGCTCGTTCCGCTGCCGCCCTCCTGCTCTGCCAGGAGCACAGCTGCTGATGGGCGCCCAACCCTGCCCACGCTGGGGCACAGAACCAGGGGCAATGGGCTGGCAGCTTCCAGGTGCTGGCAGAGCCTCCGGTCTGCGATGGGCTTCACAGGAGCGCGTGATGGGGCCGCAGCACAAGCCCTGCAGGAGAATTCTGCCTCAGGTGCCCTTTGGGAAGGAAAATATTGGCTCCTTGAGCTGCAGGAGGTGGCAGGAGGAGGCAACACTCCTGATGAGCACACACACACGCACACACACGAGCAGAGGATGTGGCACCCTGGCAGCCGGGGGATCCAGCACGGCTGGATGCTGGGATCTTCCCTGCATCCCTGCCCAGGCCTGCAGAAGCCACAGTCACGTGCCACATCTCCTGGGGAAGAAGCATGGCAGGTCCCTGCAGGAATGGCATTTTCCAGGCCTCCCCCACCATCTTTTGGAAAGATCAGCCTATTTTTGTGTTGGATGGGGAGAGGCCCCTGAGGTGGTGGGTGGAGTATAAATCCCTCCTGTCCCACTGCAGCAAACAAGCCCCAACCAAGTCACGCTCAAACTATTTTCTGCAGCCACAGGAGAAGGCGCTTTTCTGCATTTTGCCAGCCCAAGAGGACGCTCAGAATCGGCTTTTTCCATTCTCCAAACCTGTTGCTGTCTACACATTCCCTTGACCCTTTGACCACCCACACACACAGAGAGCAAGACACGCTGTCCAGGTTCCTCACACCAACTTTGCTTTGGACACTGAGCACCCTCGTGGCACCAGGGCAATAAAAGTGCTGCCAGGGGTGCCCGGGGCGTTCACGGTGTCCCCCGCAGTGACACAGGGAGAGGTGGGTGGCAGCTCTCCAGCCCCAGGGATGGGCTGTGGCTGTACCAGCTCCCAGCTGGGTGCTGGGAGAGCTCGGCTCAACCTTGTGACAGCGTGGACCCAGCACAGCCTCCCTCGGAACTCACCCACCCGCCAGGGCCAGGACAGCTCGGCTCATACCCCAGAGACACCAGCAGCTTCCTGACTTCCTTCCTACTGCTGGATTTTTAGAGAATAATTTTGCTGGCTGAGTTCGCAGCGGACGGGATCTAAGCTAGGAAACCTTCAGAGCAAGACCCTTCCCCGTGCCATCACCCCTGCAGGTCCCAGTCAAACCAGACCTTGTCTCATGGAAAAGCCCTTTCCCACACCAGACAGGAAAGGAAATGCTGGCCCCGCAGCCTGAGGACTGGGATTCTCCCCAGGATCCCCCCTCCTATAAGCCCAGGACTTCAGGACACCTCCAAACCCGTCAGCCCTGGCTCTCCCTCCCTGCAGGAGTCCTGTAGGTTACCACCACACCTGGTGTGGGACAGCGCTGCTTCCCGATAGCTGTGGAGCACGTTCCTCCCTTTCATCCCCCAACACAGCCGGCACAACAAGTCACATCCAGCCCCTTCCACAGGCCGGCCACACCGAGCACCGCCTCAGCCCTCCCGCCTGCCCAACGGCCCCGGCGATTTTTACTGAACGAGAGAGACGATAACGAGCTTTTCCGGCCTGGCAACACACAGGAACAGCTGGATTGGGCTGTTTTTCTGCCCAGCCAAAGAACGGGCGGTTTGATAGCCGGGCTGAGAGCAGACACACGCTGAGACACCAGCGAAGGTGGCGTAGGGTGCTGTAGCCCCCCGAGCTGCTTTAGGGGCTGGTATTGCCGTTCTCCTCACCCTGGGGACAAGGGTTATGCTGCCCTCTCCTTCCTCCCCCCTTCGGGAAGCTTTTCTCAGGGAACCCCGATTCCCCGAGCCCAGCGCCTGCAGCGCTCCCGAAACTGCTCGGGAAGGGGCTCAGGGCTGGCCCGGGAGAGGCTCGGGGACTCCGAGGGCAGCAGACGGGGATTGACCGGGGATCCCACGTGGGGTGGGGGATCCCGCGTGGACCGGGGGGGGGTTTGCCCACGACTGAAAGCGGCGAGCCCACAGGTGTCCCCGCGTCCCCCCGCCCAGCCCNCGGCGGGGCGGGGATGGGGGATGCGAACGGGCCCGGCCCGCCCCGCCGCTCCGCTCCGCTCCGCCCGCCTCCGCCGGCACCGGGCGGTCGGGCCGGGAGGGGGAGGAGGACGACGAGGAGGAGGAGGAGGAGTTGGAGGGAAGAGCCCGGCGGCCCCGACCGCACCCCCGCCACTCCCCGGGCCCGGGGCAGCGCCGGCGAGCAGCGGGGCGGGAGCAGCCGGCTGCGGGGGCGGCGGGAGACGTGTTTCCACCATAAAACTCATTCGTGACGGATTCCCACCTCCCCACGGCGGCAGGGTTTTCCCCACTTCTCGATGGCCGCGCACACTGCCCCGCAGCCCCGACGCTCCCCGTGCCTGTCTCCATCCCCATCCCTAACGCCATCCTTGTCCTCACCCCGTCCCTATCCCTGTCCCCATCCGTATCTCCGTGCCGTCCTTGTCCCCGTCTCCGTCCCCATCCCAGTCCCCATTTCGCTCTTCCTTGGACCTTCCCTCCCCCTGCACCTCGGTCTCTCACTTTCGAACGGTTTCACCCCTGGCAAAGGTTGCTCTTTCCTCAGGAACAGAACAAACCGCGGAAAACAAACAAACAAAAAATGCCAAAACAGATAAAAAGCATTTTTATTTTCTTTCCATGACGCGTCTGCCTGCCTGCTTGGGAGTGACACTATTTCAGGCATGTCTATTATTTATGTTTCGCTATATTTATATTAATTAGAGACGTGATCCATGCACGTAGCTCTCCAACTTCAAAAAAAGAAGGAGAAGGAGACTGACAGCTGGGATTGAACTTTCTTGAGAGAAAGAGGAGCAGGTTCCACAGCCACAGCCGTACACTGTGTGCCAGTCCTACACGACGTTCCCGCTCTGTGTGGGGGATTTCTCCAGCCTCAGACCCACTTTCCCTCCCTCTCTTCTGGCCGGGACCCCAGAATGGGCTGGGGCTCTTGGCTGGGATGCTGAGAATGATGGAGTCCCCAGAGCCGCACCAGTTTTAGGGGAGACAGATTAATGGAACCATTTAGGTGAGAAAAGACCTCTGAGACCGAGTCTGACCATTAACTTTTGACGGTGGCACTTGTCACCTGTGCCTGGGAAAGAGGAGCAACCCTTCAAAGAGCTGACTGGTCTATGATGACAGGCTGTGCCAAAGCACGCGGAAGTCTCCCATTCCAGAGCGGTGGGAAGGGACCCTGAGCTCCCTGCTCCCATCCACGCCAACCACCTCCCTCAGAAGCTGTAGCTGTGTCAGCCCTGAGCCACAGCAGGTGACATCTCTCCCCTGAGTGTCCCAGCCCTGTCCTCATCCTGTCTGGCTCAGTTCTCCATCCCAGGGATGGGGGTTGGGCTGGGAGCCAGGCTGAGGATGGAGCAGTGGGGCCTCAGGGCACAGTGCAGGGCTGGAGGGATGTAGGGAAAGCCCAGCCACCATGAGCGAGGCAGGGTAGGAAATTCATAATAAATTCATTTTATCATTGTCAACTATTGCACGGAGGCGACAGTTTGTCAAACACTTAGGTGGGAGGAGGATGAGGATGAGGATGAGGATGAGGATGAGGATGAGGATGAGGATGAGGATGAGGATGAGGACATCTCCTGGCTGGACACGTGTTGCCGTCTGCATCCAGGGTGCCAGGGCACGTGGTCTCTGGGCTGGGCACCAAGAGACCTGGCCAGGGCTGCTGAAATTGCTCCTGCAAGGGCTCAGCTGGTAGACACAGAGCCCTTTTCCCAAAAGAAAACTCACACCAGGTGACGCCTTTCCCAGCTCAGGGCTGATCCCAGCCCCCACAGCACCAACACACTCAGGATGCATTATTAACCCCTGCCATAATTTCCAGTCTCCCAGGGCTTTCCAGACAGCCTGGAGCTCTCACAGGTTTTCCAGCCACTGGAATGGCCCCACAGGAGTGGGGCATGAATATTTTTTCCAGGCAGAGTGGCTGGCTCAGTCATGAGAAGCTGCTGGCCCAGTGAGATGCTGGACTTCTCCACCCTCCCTTGAGTTTGCTGATGCTCGGCCAGGGCTATTGCTGAAACTCTCAGCACTCCCAGATGAGACAGTTCAATTCTACCCCTGCATCTGAGCAAGTATCCCTTCCAGGGATTAATTAGTAAATTAAAAGGGTAGAAAGACCAAATTATGATGGTTAGGCTCAAGCCCTGGTGATGATGTATCTCTCTTGCAGATCCGTGTGCTGTGTCCTGACACACTCCCAGTCCCTAAAAGGGCTGAAGCAGGAGGCTCACCCCCTGGATTGATTCCCTCAGTGGGATACTGGGGCCAGCTTTGGGAGGAGGAGAGATAATTACCACTGACATCCGAGTCTGAAAGCCCTGACCATGCAACCCGCGGTGCTCCACACCTGAAGGAGGAGCAGGATCCCTTGCTGGGGTGGCAGTGACCGTGGCCCAGGGCGGCTGGCAGCAGCTGTGAAGCCTCTGAGTGCTGCCTCTGCACGTGCAGGAGGAAAAGCCCAGTTTGGAGAAGCAGGAAAGACAAGGTGCCGGAACGGGGATGACACCCTGGGGGTTTGTAATGCCTCTCTGGCCCCTTACAGTTCCCAATATTGTCCCTGCTCTGCCTGTGGCTCCCTGGGATGACCCACCACCCAGCAAACACCCCTCAGGTGTGTCTGCAGGTGCCCCTTGGCGCAACACCTCTGCCAAGCCTTGTGCCTCAAGGCCAAGCCTGTCCAGCCTCGCTCTCCAGAGAAAGGCAAGCAATGGGTTAATGAGAGCTGCAGCCCCATTTTCTATCCCGGTCCAAAAAAGCCATTACATTTTGCCTGGCAAAACTTATTCTTCTTAAACCTGAGTCACTTCTGATTCCTTGTTCTGACGCTCAGTGATTTCTTTTTTTTCACTGGTTGCCCCTGGCAGAGCCCAAACCCAGCAGGGATCAGCAGAGAAGGGGCTGAACCTCCCTTGACCACACAGGTTTCCACAGAGGTGACTGCTCTGACAAGGATGGGCACCGATCCAGCCTTATTTTCGGGCCACTCAAAGGCAGGAAGAAGCTTCTCTCAGTATGACAAGAAAAGGAGAGATTAAAAATGTCTTTTCATCACCTGGGCAGATTTGGGAGATTTTTATCAGCTCTCTTCTTGGTTTAACTCTGGTTAATTTTCTCCTGAAATGTTGGCCCAAGGCAACACCAAGGCTGGCTGCTGACTCAGTTGTAGCTCTGCTTCCCCTCCTGGGCTCTGTGACGTAGGAGAGAAGGAATCCCAAGCAATTATAACTTGATTATTTTACTGAACATGTGATTACAAATGGGAGCTGCACCGAGCAATGAGCGCTGCAGTCAAGATAAAACTAAAATGAGCCCAGGCTCCCCTGGTCCCTGCTCTTGCTCCAAAGACAAACAGCTGCTCGGGAAGCTCTTCACAGCCCAGTTATTTCTCAGCGACTGCAGGAAAGGTGCTAAAAACCCCAGAAAACCAGAGGAAATTTCCAGGATGATTTTTTGCAGGGAGAAGGATGAGCTCGTGTGCGGTTGCCAGTGTTATATGAAGTCTCAGCGAGCCTGGAGAGAGGTAGATTGGGTTGGAAATTAGAAAGCGCTGCAGGGATGGGATGTCCCCTGAGAGGGACCTGGCTGAAGAGCCAGGAGATGCCAGCGTGGCTGAACTGGCCCCTTCCCAGCTGCCAGCCATGGTGACGTGGGTGTCCCTGGGCATTGTGCTGGGGCTCCTGCACACGTGAGACGAGCCAGCACCAGGGCAGGGCAGTCACTCGCTCTGCCACCACCCTGGGTTTTCCCAAGGAANAACTACGTATCCAATGTTTACCATTAATTTCCAATCCGTGACCCTTACATTACATTGTCCAGCTCTCTGACAAACCAATCCAAAAGTGCCAACATCACCAAGAAGATGGAGGTTAGGAAGAAGAAGAAGAGATAACATGCCACGTGTAAGAATTCTCCATCTTGACTCCCAGAGCCCCCTGTCCAGAATCTCAAACCCCCCTGGACATGGGTCCAAATCTTTCCCTTTTCATCTATAATTACTGCTATTCTACTCTTTAAACTCTGGTGACTTGCAATTCTTCTTATAAGTTAGTAATTTGTCTCATGGATTAAAATCAAAGCCACAGGCATTCCCAGTATCAATCCAGGTTCTCTGACACCTCTGGCAAGGCTGAAAACAACCTGGTGTCACCTCAGCAGGCTTCTCCCAGGCCTCGGGGTGCTGAGCATCACAGAGAAAACAACAGCTTGGCTGCTGGCTGCCAGCTGACCCCATCCCCGCTCTGCACCTGGAGAGCAGCCCGCACGGCTCTCCTGCAGAACAGGGCTTCTAGGCAGGATGGCTTTCTGGAGGGTGAAAGAATTCTGACTCAGGAAACCGCGGGGCTGACAGGAAGCAAGAGAGAGCTGCAGCAGCGCAGTCGGAGGGAACATCCGTGGCAGTGCCAGCAGCAGCTCTCCGGGGCTGTGTGGATCTTGCCCAAGCCCGGCTCCAATCGCAGAGCCATCCTGCTGTCAGGGAAAGATGCTGTGAGTCAGGGATTTAGGCAGAGCTGCCTCTTCCTGGGGCTGGAGGAGGACTCCACGCTGGGAGCACGGAGCCTCGCGAGCCATGGCTACCTCTGAGCCCGGGAACTCAGTACAGGCCGGGCAAACCCAGGAGGGAGGGAGCTGGGAGAATGAGAGTGGTGTTACGGGGCGAGTCAGGGCACCCATGAGTACTTTAGATTTCACCCCTGCTCTGTTTCCCCTCGAGTGGCTGTGAGCTGGTAGAAGGTGATCATAGAATTACAGAATCACTGAGTGGTTTGGGTTTGAAGAGACCTTAAAAGTCATCCCGTTCCAACACCTCATCTCCACAGGTGGAGACACCTTCCACCAGACCAGGTTGCTCCAAGCCCCATCCAAACTGGCCGGAATCACTTCTGTATCCTCTCCTGGCAACTGTGCCAGGGCCTCACCATCCTCACAGGGAAGAACTGTTTCCCCAAATGCAGTCTAACTCTGCCCTCTGGCAGTGCAAAGCCATTCTGCCTTGTCCTATCACCTAGCCCTGTCCTTGTCCAAAGTCCCTTTCCAGCTCTCTTGGAGACCCCTTTAGGTACTGAAAAGCCACAAGAAGGTCTCCCTGGAGCCTGCTCCTCCTCAGACAGATCCTCGGCATTTTCTAGGAGAGGGATTCCATCCTTCCAACCAACCCTGTGGCCTCTTTTAGACTTAAGATGGCCACAGTGACAATGCAAGAGCTCATGACAGTGTCACAGCACCATAACATCAGGACTTGTCAGCAGAGAGCACCAGGTTCTTTTAGCCCAGTTTAAGGAAATCCCAAATGTAACAAAATGTATGGAAAACCCCTCTTGTTCAGAGAAACTGATGTACCATCTGCAACCGCAAACATCCAGTCCCTGCACACTCACGGGTGCCTCCATCATGAGGAAGGGAGGCGGGAGGAGGAGGGCAAGGGAAGAGCATGGAGCAAATTTGGGGTGCAGGAATCCACACAAAGGCAGAGCCCCAGCTCTGCGCCCTCGGGGCAGGCGTGGGAGCAGAGGGATCCTGCCTCCTGTCTTGGTCTCTGGCTGCTGCCTGACTCACAGACTGCGAGGAGAGGAGCAGGGAAGGGAGCACAGGAGCTGTCAGATGTTGTTAGTGGTGTGACACCTCTTAATAAGGCCCATCTGTCTGGAAGGCAGCAGATCCAGGCAGGGTTTCTGCAGACCCGACTGTGAATGCAGCTGCCAGGGTTTTCCAATCAGCCCTAATAAACACCCTGGGGCAGCATTTGGCACCACGAGCTCAAACATCCCAGGATGACTGAGCGAGGAAATCAGGATTGCAACAAAAATCCTCACTGCAGCACGGAGCTCTGGGGAAACTCGTCGCATCTTTTGGGATGTGCCAATATTATATTGTCATCTATAACATGCTGGTCCAGCTGAGGGTCACTTCTGGCGGTGTACCTGGTGCCCCACAGACACCCATCTTGTCTGGGAATGTGCACATGGATCCTGCATCCTAAATCAAAAGACTGAACGGGTGTTCCACCAGCCTTTTTACCGTGACCTTTGTCCGAATCTCCACCCTTCTTCCACTGCTGCACCCCAAGGCACACAGGTGTGAGACAAGAGCTCATGGGAGGAAATCCCTGTCTGTGGGGAGGCTGTGGGGACAAACCCTGCTGTGACAAACCCCTGTGTCATCTCAGGGCAGCACGTGTCACCAGGCACTCCTGGCGCAGGAGGGCACCGCGCAGAGCGTGTCTGGGAGGGAGCAGCTGGGCCTGTAGGTGTGGAATAGCAGCAGAAAAAAGCCCATGTGATCTGGGAAATGCCACATTCGGGGAAGATGAAAGGGTAGAGCTGAGTCAAGTGGCTATTGATGAATCACAGGGCTGCAGGGAACACGCTGGTGGGTGTTGAAAACGCTCTGTAAAGCGTGGCGCAGCTGCAGCAGACATTCGGGCGTGCAGGAACGTGCTCTGCTGCCTCTTCTGAGGATTTTCCCCCCAGGGCTGGGGATACCTTGCAGGATCAAGGGTGACCACGGGCTCCATGGGGGTCCCCTGCACCCTGCCACCCCCAAAGCAGGGGAAGGGACCTGTCGACGGCTGCCTTGGGATGGAGAGTGTGGTCCCAGCATGGCACGGCGGCGGGAACTGAGCTCTGCCCTGCCAGGGAATGCTTGGTGCTACCCCCAGCTCCTGGGTCCTGCAGAGCTCCCTCAGACGATTTGGCCTCTCTTGAGTGAACAAAATTAAACTAACTTCATGTTGGAACCCAGGGGGTTCCTATGATGCCTTTGGCCGACCC